>JAUMJJ010000803.1:0-28636 GCA_033556795.1 Tapera naevia | reverse complement strand
CCTCGCTGGAACGTTCCCAAGGGATTCGGGGCTGCTCTTCCCTAGGGAAGCGCGTTTGCCTGGGCGAGGGTTTGGCCACGATGGAGCTTTTCATCTTCCTCACCTCCATCCTCCAACACTTCCGGCTGAAGGCGGAGGAGGCCCCGGAGAGCATCGACATCAGCCCCGAGTCCAGCGGCCCTCGGGAACATCCCCCGGCCCTACCGCCTCGCCCTTCTCCCCCGATGAGCCCCCCCCCAAAAAAAACCCCACCCACTCCAAAAAAAAAACACCCCCCAAGAAAAATACCCCCCAAAAAAGAACCCCCCCAAAAAACAACCCCTCCCCCCCCCAAAAACCAACCCCACAATAAAAGACTTCCCCCCAAAAAACCACCCCCTCCCCCCAAAAAAAAACCCACCCCACAATAAAAGACTCCCCCCCAAATAAACCCACCCCACAATAAAAGACTCCCCCCCAAAAAAACCACCCCCTCCCCCCAAAACCCACCCCACAATAAAGATGACTCCCCCCCAAAAAACCACCCCCTCCCCCCAAAAAACCCACCCCACAATAAAAGACTCCCCCCCAAAAAACCACCCCCTCCCCCCCAAAAAAACCACCCCACAATAAAAGACTCCCCCCCCCAAACAAAACGCACCCCACAATAAGACTCCCCCCCAAAAAAACACCCCCTCCCCCCAAAAAACCCACCCCACAATAAAAGACTCCCCCCTCAAAAAACCACCCCCTCCCCCCCAAAAAAACGCACACCCACAATAAAAGACTCCCCCCCAAAAAACCACCCCCTCCCCCCCAAAAAACCCACCCCACAATAAAAGACCTCCCCCCCAAAAAACCACCCCCTCCCCCCAAAAAACCCACCCCACAATAAAAGACTCCCCCCCAAAAAACCACCCCCCTCCCCCCAAAAAAACCCACCCCACAATAAAAGACTCCCCCCCAAAAAACCACCCCCCCTCCCCCCAAACCCCACCCCCACAATAAAAGACTCCCCCCCCAAAAAAACACCCCCTCCCCCCAAAAAACCCACCCCACAATAAAAGACTCCCCCCCAAAAACGGACGCCCCTCCCCAAAAAACCCACCCCACAATAAAAGACTCCCCCTCAAAAAACCACCCCCTCCCCCCAAAAAACCCACCCCACATAAAAGACTCCCCCTCAAAAACCACCCCCTCCCCCCCAAAAACCCCACCCCACAATAAAAGACTCCCCCCCCAAAAAAACACCCCCTCCCCCCAAAAAAACCCACCCCACAATAAAAGACTCCCCCCCAAAAAACCACCCCCTCCCCCCAAAAAACCCACCCCACAATAAAAGACTCCCCCTCAAAAAACCACCCCCCTCCCCTCAAAAAACCCACCCCACAATAAAAGACTCCCCCTCAAAAAACCACCCCCTCCCCCCAAACCCACCCCACAATAAAAGACTCCCCCCCCAAAAAAACCACCCCCTCCCCCCAAACCCACCCCACAATAAAAGACTCCCCCTCAAAAAAACCACCCCCTCCCCCCAAAAATACCCACCCCACAATAAAAGACTCCCCCCCAAAAAACCACCCCTCCCCCCAAACCCACCCCACAATATAAGACTCCCCCTCAAAAAAAACCACCCCCTCCCCCAAAAAACCCACCCCACAATAAAAGACTCCCCCCCCAAAAAAACACCCCCTCCCCCCAAAAAAACCCACCCCACAATAAAAGACTCCCCCCCCAAAAAACCACCCCCTCCCCCCCAAAAAACCCACCCCACAATAAAAGACCTCCCCCTCAAAAAAACACCCCCTCCCCCCAAAAAACCCACCCCACAATAAAAGACTCCCCCTCAAAAAACCACCCCCTCCCCCCAAAAAACCACCCCACAATAAAAGACTCCCCCTCAAAAAAACCACCCCCTCCCCCCAAACCCACCCCACAATAAAAGACTCCCCCCCAAAAAAACACCCCCTCCCCCCAAAAAAACCCACCCCACAATAAAAGACCTCCCCCCCAAAAAAACACCCCCTCCCCCCAAAAAACCCACCCCACAATAAAAGACTCCCCCCCAAAAAACCACCCCCTCCCCCCAAAAAACCCACCCCCACAATAAAAGACTCCCCCTCAAAAAACCACCCCCCTCCCCCCAAAAAACCCACCCCACAATAAAAGACTCCCCCCCCAAAAAACCACCCCCTCCCCCCAAACCCACCCCACAATAAAAGACTCCCCCCCAAAAAAACACCCCCTCCCCCCAAAAAAAACCCACCCCACAATAAAAGACCCCCCCAAAAAATCCCCCCAAACAACAACCCCCCCAAAAAACACCCCCTCTCCCCCAAAAAACCCACTCCACAAAAAAGACCCCCCCAAAAACCACTCCCCCCAAAAAATCCCCCCAAAAAAACACCCCCCTCCCCCCAAAAAAAACCCACCCCACAAAAAAAGACACCCCCCGAAAAAAATCACCCCCAAAAAATCCCCTCCTGAAAAATACCTCTCAAAAAAAACCACCCCCCCACTGACCCCCCCAAAAAAATACACCCCCAAAAAAGACACACCCCCAAAAAATCCCCCCCAAAAAAAGAAATCCCCCAAAAATACCCCCCAAAAAAGAACTCCCCCCCAAAAAAAAACCCAAAAAAGAAACCGCTCCAAAAACAAAAACACCCCCCAAAAAAAATGCCCCCCCAAATACCCTCCCAAAAAATACCTCCCCAAAAAAACCACCCCACACCAACCCCCCACAAAAAAATACCCCCACAAAATACCCCCCAAAAAAGGATCCTCTCCAAGAAATCACCCCAACCCCCCAAAAAATACCCCCAAAGAAAGAACCCCCCAAGAAACCACCCCTAAACCACCCCTAAAAAATATACTCCCCCCAAAAAAAAGAACTCCCCCAAAAAATCCCCCAAAAACACTCCCAAAAACACAATCTTCCCCCCAAAAAAGAAACACACCCCCCCCAAAAAAATTCCCCCCCCCCCCAAAATGTATCCCGGAGCCCCCCCCGCACACCAAATCCCCCCCCTTTCCCCCAAGGTCTCCCCCCCTGCACCCCCAAGTGTCCCAGAGCTTCCCCTGCACCCCAAATCCCCCCCCCCCCCCCCGCACCCCAATACTCCCTCCCCCCCCCGGGTATCAGACCCCCCTCCTAATTAACCCTTTCGGGGGGTTCTTCATGGAAACGCCCCCTTTTCAGCCCAAAAGGGGAGGGTGAAAGGTTGGGGGGGGGGGATAATGTTGGGATGCGATGGGTTAATCAGTGCTGATCCACTAATTAATGATTAATCAGTAATCAATAAAAGCACTGTGCAATTAGGGGATGGATAATTGCGGCACAATTAATCAGTAATGGTTAATAATTAAAGCTGCTGTGGCCAATAATTGATGATGAAGGGCGTCGGCTGATCAGGAATCAATGATTACGTTATCGATAAGCTGTAATAAATCAATGATTAAATTATTGATAAGTGAAAACAAAGTGCCTCCCATTGTCCTGTGCATCGGGTGATCGGTGATCAATGATTCCGTTATCGATAGTGATAGTGAATATGTTATTGATAAGCAGTACAAGCGGATGAATGCGTTATCGATAAGTGAGAATGAAGCACCTCCCCGTTGTCCTGCGCATGGGGCGATCGCTGATCAATGATTGTTATCGATACGCGATAGTGAATCAGTGAATATGTTATCGATAAGCAATCATGGATCCATGATTACATTATTGATAAGTGATAACGAAGCACCTCGCAGTGTCCCGAGTGTCAGGAAATCAGTAATCAATGACTGCATTATCGATAAGCGATAACGGATCAATGATTGCGTTATCGATAAGCGATAATCAATCAATACGTTATCGATAAGCGATAACGAAGCGCCTCCCATTATCCTGCAACCCCTCCCCCCCAAGACACCCCCCCTCCCCCCCAACACACCCCCCCTCCCCCCAGGACCCCTTAACCCCCCCCAGGACCCAACCGGTGTCTCCACCTGGAGGAGGAGCCAGAGGTGGTACCGGTGGCCACGCCCCCTCCCGGTGATCCCGCCCCGGCCATCGACGGTGCCGGTAGCCCCGCCCCTCCCAGCCCCGTGTGTGCCGGTGGCCACGCCCCTCCCCGTAGCCCCGCCCCACGCAATGAATGGCCGGTATTAGAGGCCACGCCCCCAAGTCACAAGCCCCGCCCTCTCCCGGTGATCCTACCCCGAGGCGTGGCCATGGGCCCCGCCCTTCTCTCTGGCCCCGCCCCCATCCCGACTCTGCGAACGGGACGGTGTCGGTGACCACGCCCCCTCCCCGTTAACCCCGCCCCTTTAGCCCCGCCCCTTCCAGGTGTTCCCGCCCCGGTCCCCGCCCAGGCGATGGGGACAGCCCTGCTGGCCACGCCCCCTCCACATGACCACGCCCCCTCTCAGTAGCCACGCCCCCCCTCATAGCCACGCCTCCGCCCAATGGCCACACCCCTCCTCGTGGCCACGCCCCCCTCCCCGTGGCCACGCCCCCTCCTCGTGGCCACGCCCCCATCCCTTCCCTGCAACTCAGCCGGGGGGCGTTGCTGTGGCCACGCCCCCTCCGTTAGACCACGCCCCCTTCCTCCAAGGCCCCGCCCCTCATCCTCTTCGCCCCGCCCCCCTCCCGGTGACCCCAGCCCCGAGGCGGTGACCGGGGCGGCCCCCGGCGGCCCCGCCCCCTGCCGTTAGGCCCCGCCCCTCCCGGTGGCCCGCCCCCGTCCCGGCGCGGCCATGGGCCCCGAGCTGCTCTTGGCCGCTGCCGGGCCGCCGTCCTGGCATTCGCTGGCCCCGGGCCGGGCCCCCCCCGGCTGCGCGTCCTCCTCTCCCCCCCCCCGCTGCCGCCTCCGCTGCTCCGGGGGCCGTTGCGCCCGCTTCTGCCCCCCCGGCCACAACGGCACCGTCCTGGACAGCGGGCGCCCCCCGCCCGGGGGGGCCGGGTTCAGGCTCGGTCAGTGCGGGGAGGGGGGGGGCCGGTACCGGGGGGGGTGGTCCCGTACCCCGGGGAGGGGTCGAGTACCTCGGGGAGGGGATGTCCGGTGCCTAGGGGGGGGTCCAGGACCTCCGAGAGGGGGTGTCCGGTAGCTGGGAGGGGGTCCAGGACCCCGGGGAGTGGGGGGTCCGGTAACGGGAGGATGGTCCGGTGCTCCGGGGGGGGGGTCAAGTACTCCGGGGAGGGGGTGTCCGGTACCTGGGAGAGGGTGTCCGGTAATTGGGAGAGGGTCCAGGACCCCGGGGAGGGGGGAGTCCGGTAACGGGAAGGTGGTCCGGTACCCCGGGGGGGCTGTCAAGTACTCCAGGCAGGGGCTGTCCGGTAAGTAAGGGGGATGTTCTGTAACTGGGAGGGGGTGTCCGGTAACTGGGAGGGGGTTCAGGACCCCGGGGAGGGGGAGTCCGGTAACGGGAGGATGGTCCTGGACCCCGCGGGGGGTCAAGTACCCTGGGAAGGGGGTGTCCGGTACCTGGGAGGGGGTGTCCGGTAATTGGGAGAGGGTCCAGGACCCCGGGGAGGGGAAGTCCGGTAACGGGGAGGTGGTCCGGTGCCCCGGAGGGGTCAAGTACCCCCGGGGAGGGGGTGTCCGGTAACTGGAGGGGGTGGTGTCCGGTAACTAAGGAAGATGTTCTGTGACTGGGAGGGAGTGTCCGGCAACTGGGAGGGGGTCCAGAATCCCGGGGAGGGGGGTCCGGTAAGAGGGGGGTGGTCTGGTACTCTGGGGGGGGGGGTCAAGTACTCCGGGGAGGGGGTGTCTGGTAAGTAAGGGGAATGTTCTAGGACTTGGAGGGGGTGTCTGGTAACTGGGAGGGGAGGGTCTTGTAACTGGGAGGGGTCCAGGACCGCTGGGAAGGGGTGTCCGGTCACCGGGAGGGGGTCCAGGGTCCTGGGGAGTGGGGTCCGGGACCCCGGAAGGGGTGTCAAGTGGACTGGGGGGGGGAGGGGGGCAGGTATTGGGGTGCAGGGGGGTCTCTGGCACTGCAAGAGTGCATTGAGGGGTCGGGGGGCTCTGGGACACTTGGGGTGCAGGGAGGGAGAGACTTCGGGGTGCAGGGGGGGAACTATGGGACACTTGGGGTGCAGGGGGTGGGCTTTGAGGTGCAGGGGGGGGATCTCTGAGACACTTGGGGTACGGAGGGAGAGACTTCGGGGTGCGGGGGGGGGGTCCCACCAGACTGGGGGGTCCCTGAAGGTGCCCTCCCCCTCCCGAAATCCAGGGTCTTCCAAGGCCATGAAGTGGGTTCTTGGGGTGCAGCCCCAACTCTCCCCCCCTCCCCCCCACCGCGTGAAGGGGGGGTGCTGGGTGCTGGGGAGTGGGGGGGAAGGAAGGGGAAGGTGGGGCCCCATCTCCCACCCACGCAGCACCATGAGCTCATCCCATCCCGCCTGGAAAACGCCGGGAATTCGGCAACGTAAACACTGGGGCCCCACCAGACTTGGCACCCCGGACACTTGGGGCCCTTCCAAGCTCCATGGGGCCCCTTCCCAGCTCCAAGGGTCCCGTCCAAGCTCCAAGGGTCCTCTCCACCCCAGCTCCATGGGTCCCTTCCATCCCAGCTCCAAAGGTCCCATCCAGGATCCCTTCGTCTTGGTCTTCCCATCCAAGCTCCAAGGGTCCCATCCAAGACCCTTGGGTCGTCTCCATCCCACCTCCAAGGGTCCTGTCCCCGCTCCAAGGGTCCCGTCCAAGCTCCAAGGGTCCTCTCCACCCAGCTCCACCGTTCCCAATCCCAGATCCATAAGTCCCATCAAGACCTCTGCGTCCTCTTCATCCCAGCTCCAAGGGTCCTCTCCACCCCAGATCCATGGGGCCCTTCCCATCCCAGACACAAAGGTCCCATCCAGGATCCCTGGGTCCTCTCCATCCCAGCTCCATGGGGCCCTTCCCATCCCAGCTCCACAAGTCCCATCAAGACCCTGGATCCTCTCCATCCCAGTTCCAAGGGTCTCATCCCAGCTCCAAGGGTCCTCTCCACCCCTTCCCATCCCAGATCCCTGGGTTCCATCAAGACCCCCGGGTCTTCTCCATCCCAGCTCCATGGGGCTGGTCCAAGCTCCAAGGGTCCTCTCAACCCCAGCTCCATGGAGCCCTTCCCATCCCAGCTCCCTGGATCCCATCAAGACCCCTGGGATCCTCTTCATCCAAGCTCCAAGGTCCCATCCCAGCTCCCTGGATCCCATCAAGACCCCTGGATCCTCTTCATCCCAGCTCCAAGGGTCCCATCCAGGATCCCTGGATCCCGTCCCATCCCATCCCAGCTCCCTGGATCCCATCAACACTCCTGGATCCTCTTCATCCAGCTCCAAGGGTCCCATCCAGGATCCCTGGATCCCGTCCCATCCCATCCCCTGGATCCCATCAAGACCCCTGGGTCTTCTCCTTCCCAACTCTTTGGTCCCTTCCCCTCCCATGGTTCCTTTCCAAGCTCCGAGTCCTTCTCAGACTCTTGGGTCCCTTCCCAGCTCCACGGGTCCTTTCCAAGCTCCGTGGGTCCCGCTCCGACGCTTGGGTTCATTCCCAGTTCCATGGGTCCCGTCCAAGACCTCTGGATCCTCTCCATCCCAGCTCCCTGGGTCCCGTCCCACCCGGAACCCCTGGGTCCCCTTTCCCAGCTCCCTGGGTCCTCTCCAAGACACCTGGGTCCTCTCCATTCCAGCTCCACGGATCCCATCCAAGAACCCGGTGTCCTCTCCGTCCCAGTTCCCTGGGTCCTACTGGGACACCTGGGGCACTTCCAGTTCCATGGGTCCCATCCAAGATCCTGTGTCCTCTCCATCCCAGCTCCAGGGGTCCCATCCGGTCCCACCCAGACCCTTGGGTCCCACTTTCCTTGGATATTTGGGTTCTTCTGGATGGATTTGGGAGTCTCCCCCCCTCCCCATCCCATCCCATTCCAGCACTGGGGACACCCCCGGGGTCCCCTTTCCTTGGATATTTGGGTCCTCCTGGATGGATTTGAGGGTCTCCTCCCATCCCAGCATTCCCCCGCTCCCATCCCATTCCCAGCACTGGGGATACTGGGATGGGGACACTGAGATGAGGACACTGGGATGGAGATGGAGACACCAGGATGGGGACACTGGGATGGGGATGGGACCCTTGGGTCCTCTTTCCTTGGATATTTGGGTCCTCCTGGATGGATTTGGAGGTCCCTCCCCACCCTATTCCCAACACTGGGATGGGGAAGGGACGCTGGGATGGGGGTGGAGACACCAGGATGGAGATGGGACCCCGGGGTCCCCCTTTCCTTGGATGTTTGGGTCCTCCTGGATGGATCTGGGGGTCCCTCCCCATCCCAGCGTCCCCATTCCCAGCACTGGGAACACTGGGATGGGGAAGGGGACGCTGGGATGGGGGTGGGAGACACCGGGATGGGGATGGGAGACACCGGGATGGAGGTGGGACCCCTGGGTCCCCCTTTCCTTGGCCATTCGCGTCTTCCTGGATGGATTTGGGGGTCTCCCCCCCCCAAATCGCCCCCCCATCCCATCCCCCCCTCCCCCAGGTATCCGAATGCCCCCCCCCCAACGCCCCCCCCCCCCCCCAATTTTTTAAGCTCCCCCAGCATCATCACCTGGACTTTTTCTTTTAGGGTGGGGGGGGATTCCCCCCCAGATATTGGGGTGTCGTCGTCGTCCCCCCCACCCTGACCCCCCCCCCCTCCTCTTCCTCCCCCCTCCCCCAGTCGTGTGCCCCCTGCTGTGCCACCACGGGGGGCTCTGCTGGCGCCCCGACACCTGCCTCTGCCCCCCCCAATTCACGGGCAAGTTCTGCCACCTCCCGGCCAACGGCACCCGGGGGGGGGCCCCAAAAACCCGGGGGGGGCCCCCAAAAATCCCGAGGGGGGGCCCCAAGAGCTCACCCGGTCTGTCTACACCCTGCCCTTGGCCAACCACCGCGAGGAGGAGGATGGTGAGGAGACCCCCCTCCCCGACACCCCGCCCCCACAAAGGGGCGGGGGGGGGGGGAGGGCAATGGGTGCTGAGCTCCCCGTCACCTTCCCCCTGCACCCACAGGCCCCCCCTCCCCAGCACCCAAACCCCTCCCAACATCCAGACTCTCCCAGTCCCCCCAGCATCCAACCCCCCCCACACACCCATAGTCCCCCTCTCAACTCCCCCCCAGCACCCGCAGCCTTCCCCCACCTCCCCCATCACCCCGACCCCCTCCAGCACCCACAGCCCCCCCATCACCCATAGGCCCCCCTTGTCCCCCATCACCCCCATCACCCCCACCCCTCCCAGCACCCATAGCCCCCCCTCATCCTCCATCACCCATTACCCCCATCATCCTGACCCCCCCCAGCACCCACAGCCCCCCATCACCCCTTGCCCCACATCACCCATTACTCCTCCAGCACCCCGATCCCCCCCAGCACCCATAGCCCCCCTTGCCCCCATCACCCTGACCCCCCCAGCACCCACAGCCCCCCCTCGCCCCCCATTACCCCAATCCTCCCCAGCGCCCCGACCCCCTCCCCAGGGCCCATCACCCACAGCCCCCCTTTTCCCCCCATCACCCCGATCCCCCCCAGCACCCCAACCCCCAAGCAGCACCCACAGCCCCCCCCTCGCCCCCCATTGCCCATTAACCCCCGTCACCTCGACCCCCCAGCACCCACAGCCCCCCCTTGCCCCCCATCACCCATTACCCCCCATCACCCCGACCCGCCCCCCGCACCCACAGCCCCCCCCAGGCCCCATCACCCACAGCCCCCCTTTTCCCCCCATCACCCGATCCCCCCCATCACCCCGACCCCCCCGCAGCACCCACAGCCCCCCCTCGCCCCCCAGGGGTGCAGTCCATGGTCAGCATCCACGTCGCGCACCCGCCCCCGAGGCTTCCTTCGTCATCCACCAAGTGGAGCGGGTGCGGGGGGGGGAGGGGGGCGACTCCCAAGAGCACCCCCCCCCCGCGACCCCCGGGGCGCCCCCGGCACCCAGAGCGCCCCCCCCGGCCCCCCCGTACCGGGTGCTGGCGCAGAGCAGCCCCCGGGTGCCCCCCCTGGATGAGGGGGCGGGGTACGGGTACTGCTTCAGGCAGCTGCGGGGGGGCGAGGTGAGACCCCCCCCCCCCGAGGGGTGCTGGGTGCTGGGGGGGGGGCTTTGGGTGCTGGGGGGGCTGGGGGTGCAGCTATGGGTGCTGCGGGGGGGGTGAGGTGAGACCCCCCCCCGCGAGGGGTGCTGGGTGCTGGGGGGGGGGCTTTGGGTGCTGGGGGGGCTGGGGGTGCAGCTATGGGTGCTGCGGGGGGGCGAGGTGAGACCCCACTCCAGAGGGGTGCTGGGTGCTGGGGGGGGGGGCTTCGGGTGCTGGGAGGGCTGGGGGTGCAGCTATGGGTGCTGCGGGGGGGGCGAGGTGAGACCCCACCCCCGAGGGGTGCTGGGTGCTGGGGGGGCTGGAATAGGGGGGTTGGATGATTGGAGGGGGGGGGCCTTGGGTGCTGGGAGGAGTCTGGGGGTGCTGGGAGGATTAGGGGGTGCCGGGGGGGATTTGGGGGTGCGGGGGGGGTCTCTAACCCTTGCGGTCCCCCCCCCCCCCCCCGCAGTGCAGCTCCCCCCCCTCCCTGCTCTCCGCACCCAAGCTGTTTGCTGGAGGGGTGGGGTGCTGGGGGGCATTTTTGGGGTGCTGAGGGGGCTGCGGGTTCTGGGAGGGGTTTGGGGGTGCATTTGGGGATTTGGGGGTGCGGGGGGGTCTCTAACCCTTGTGTCCCCCCCCCCCGCAGTGCAGCTCCCCCCTCCCCGGGCTCCGCACCCAGGCCGTTTGCTGCCGGGGGGCCGGCGTGGCGTGGGGGTCCGTGAGTGCCAACCCTGCACTGGGCACCCCAGTAAGGACTACTGGGGGGGGGTGGTGGTTGAAATTTGGGGGGAGGGGCCCTCAATTTTGTTCATCACCTCTTCCCCCCCCCCCCCCAAATTCCCCCCCCCCAGGTGTGGTGCAGCGCGATGCTCCCTGTCCCCAGGGCTTCCACAGCATCAATGGGTCCTGTGAGGGTGAGGGGGGGGCCACGGGGGGGGCTGAGCACCCCAGGGACCCCCCCCTCCACATGATGGGGGGGCCGGAGGGCAAGGGAGGGGTGGGGGGGGTAAGGGGGGAATTGGGGAGGGGTCATGAGGGGTGAATGGGGGGGGTCAGGGGGTGAGTGGGGGGGGAACGGGGGGGCACGGTGGGGGGAGAGCACCCCAGGGACCCCCCACGTGATGAGGGGGCCGGGGGGGCACGAGGGGGGTGGGGGGTGGGGGGATGGGGAGGGGCCATGGGGGGGTGTCAGGGGCGTGACTGAGGGGGGCTGAGCACCCCAGGGCCCCCCCCACATGATGGGGGGGTCTCAGGGGGTCCCGGGGTGGTGGGATATGGGGGGGTTATGGGGGGGGTAGAGGATTTGGGGGGCACTGGGGGGGGGTTGGAGGGCTCAGGGGGTTTGGGTGGCTCTGGGGGTCTAAGGGGGGGTCTGACACCCCCCCCGTGCCCCCCCCCCCCCCCCCCAGATGTGGATGAGTGCCAGGAGGGGGGGCTGTGCCAGCAGGGGCTCTGCACCAACACCAGGGGCAGCTTCGCCTGCCTCTGCCCCCCCGGCTTCCTGCTCGACTCGTCCCGTGCCAGCTGCATCTGTGAGAGGGATTGGGATTGGATTGGGATTGGGATTGGGATTGGGATTGGGATTGGGATTGGGATTGGGGGTGGGATTGGGATGGGATGGGATTGGGATGGGGGTGGGATTGGGAAGTGTTGGGGATGGGATGGGATGGGATGGGATGGGATGGGGATGGGGATGGGGATTGGGATTGGGATTGGGATTGGGATTGGGATTGGGATTGGGATTGGGATGGGATGGGGATGGGGATTGGGATGGGATGGGATGGGGATTGGGATTGGGATTGGGATTGGGATTGGGATTGGGATGGGATGGGGATGGGGATGGGGATGGGGATGGGGATGGGGATGGGGATGGGGATTGGGATTGGGATGGGATGGGATGGGGTGGGATTGGGATGGGATGGGGATGAGGATTGGGATTGGGATGGGATGGGGTGGGATTGGGATGGGATGGGGATGGAGTGGGATGAGGATGGGATTGGGAATGGAATGGGGATGGGATGGGATTAGAGTGGGATTTGGGCTGGGATTGGAGTGGGAATGGGATGGGGATTGGGATGGGATTGGGATTGGAGTGGGATTGGGACGGTCTTGGCCTTGAGATGGGTTTAGGAATGGAGTGGGTTTGGGATGGTATTTGGATTGGGATCAGATTGAGGTGGGATTGGGATTGGGAACAGAGTGGGAATGAGATGGCATTGGATTGGGATTGGGGTGGGAATGAGATGGGATTGGGATGAGGTGAGGTGGGGTGGGATGGGATTGGGAAGGGATGGGATGGGGTGGAATGGGATGGGATGGATGGGAAGGGACGGAGTGGGTTGGGGTGGGATGGGATGGGACAGGTTGGGATGGGATGGAGTGGGTTGGGATGGGGTGGGATGGGATGGGGAGGGAAGGGAGGGGTCCCTCACCCACCGTGCCCCCCCCCCTCCCCCCAGCCCACCAGGTGATCTCGGAGGCGCGGGGGCCCTGCTTTCGGATCCTTCGGGAAGGGCTCTGCTCCCTGCCCACCCTCCGGAACATCACCCGCCAGATCTGCTGCTGCAGCCGCGTGGGCAAGGCCTGGGGGGACCCCTGTGCCCGCTGCCCCCCCTTTGGCTCCGGTGAGACCCCCCCGGGCACCCCCAAACCCACCCCCGGGCACCTGAGACCCCGACCCAGCGCCTTCATCCCACGGGATGCTCCAAGGATGCTCCACGGGGGGGTGCTGGGGGCAGGTTTGGGGTGCTGAGGGCAGATTTGGGGGTACTGGGGTTCAAATTTGGGGGTGCTGGAGAGAGATTTTTGGGGTACAGGGTTCAGATTTGGGGGTTCCCCCTCTTCACACCCCCTTGGGTCCCCTCCCAGCACCTGCATCCCTCGGGATGCTCCAAGGATGCTCCACGGGGGGGTGCTGGGGGCAGGTTTGGGGTGCTGAGGGCAGATTTGGGGGTACTGGGGTTCAAATTTGGGGGTGCTGGAGAGAGATTTTTGGGGTCACAGGGTTCATATTTGGGGGTTCCCCCTCTTCACACCCCCTTGGGTCCCCTCCCAGCACCTGCATCCCTCGGGATGCTCCAAGGATGCTCCACAGGGGGTGCTGAAGGTGGGTTTGGGGGTGCTGAGGGTAGATTTGGGGGTACTGGGGTTCAAATTTGGGGGTGCTGGAGACAGATTTTGGGGTACAGGGTTCAGATTTGGGGGGTTCCCCCTCTTGCCACCCCTTGGGCCCCCTCCCAGCACTCTGGGCCCCCTCCCAGCACCTGCATCCCTCAGGATGCTCCAAGGATGCTCCACGGGAGGAGCTGGGGAGCAGGTTTAGGGGTGCTGGGGAGCAGATTTAGGGGTGCTGGAGGCAGATTTGGGGGTGCCCCCTCTTGTCACCCCCTTGGGTCCCCTCCCAGTGCCTGCATCCCTTGGGATGATCCAAGGATGCTCCACGGGGGGGTGCTGGGGGGCAGGTTTGGGGGTTCTGAGGAGCAGATTTACGGGTTCTGGGGGCGGTTTTGGGGGTGCTGGGGGCAGATTTGGGGGTGCCCCCTCTTATCACCCCCTTGGGTCCTCTCTCAGCACCCTGAGTCCCCTCCCAGCATCTGCATCTCTTGGGATGCTCCACGGGGGGTGCTGGGGGGCGGTTTTGGGGGTGCTGGGGAGCAGATTTAGGGGTTCTGGGGGCGGTTTTGGGGGTGCTGGGGGCAGATTTGGGGGTGCCCCCTCTTATCACCCCCTTGGGTCCTCTCTCAGCACCCTGAGTCCCCTCCCAGCACCTGCATCCCTCGGATGCTCCAAGGATGCTCCACAGGGGGGGTGCTTGGTGGGCAGATTTGGGGGTTCTGAGGGCGGTTTTGGGGGTGCTGGAGGCAGATTTGGGGTGCTGGAGGCAGATTTCGGGGTGCTCCCTCTTATCACCCCCTTGGGTCCTCTCTCAGCACCCTGAGTCCCCTCCCAGCACCTGCATCCCCCGGGATGCTCCAAGGATGCTCCACGGGGGGGTGCTTGGTGGGCGGTGTGGGCTTGGGGGGTGCTGAGTTCAGATTCGGGGGTGCTCGGGGGGCAGATTTGGGGGTGCTCCCCCCCCATTTTACTCTCCCCCCCCCCGATTCCAGAGGGGTTCAAGGAGATCTGCCCCGCGGGCCCCGGGTACCATTACTCCGCCTCCGACCTGCGCTTCAACACCCGCTACCTGGGGCAGGACCCGCCCCGCGTCCCCCTCGGCCGCCCCCGCGCCGCCCCCGCCGCCCCCCCCGCCACCCGTGAGCACCCACGGACCCCCCCCCGCACCCCAATTCCTCCCGGGGACCCCCTGAACCCCCTCTTGACCCCCTGAACCCCTCCTGCACCCCAATTCCTCCCGGGGACCCCCTGAACCCCCTCTTGAACCCCTGAACCCCTCCCGCACCCCAATTCCTCCCAGGGAACCCATGACCCCTCCCCGCACCCCAATTCCTCCCGGGGACCCCCTGAACCCCACCTTGACCCCTTGAACCCCCCCCCTGCATCCCGGGACCCCCTCAACCCCCACCCCCCCCCCCGCACCCCAATTACTCCCTGGGACCCCCTGAACCCCCTCTTGAACCCCTGAACCCCTTCCGCACCCCAATTTCTCCCAGGAACCCCTGAACCCCTCCTTGACCCCCTTGAACTCCCCCCGCACCCCAATTCCTCCCGGGACCCCCTGAACCCCCCCCCTTCCGCACCCCAATTCCTCCCGGGGACCCCCTGAACCCCCTATTGACCCCCTGAACCCCTCCCTGCACCCCAATTCCTCCCGGGGACCTCCTGAACCCCCTCTTGACCCCCTGAAGCCCCCCGCACCCCAATTCCTCCCAGGGACCCCCTGAACCCCCTCTTGAACCCCTGAACCCCTCCTGCACCCCAATTCCTCCCGGGAACCCCTGAACTCCCTCTTGACCCCCTGAACCCCCCCCCTGAACCCCCTCTTGACCCCCTGAACCCCCCCCGCACCCCAATTCCTCCAGGGACCCCCTGAACCCCCTCTTGAACCCCTGAACCCCTCCTGCACCCCAATTCCTCCCGGGAACCCCTGAACCCCCTCTTGACCCCCTGAACCCCCCCGCACCCCAATTCCTCCCGGGGACCCCCTGAACCCCCTCTTGACCCCCTGAACCCCCCCCGCACCCCAATTCCTCCCGGGGACCCCCTGAACCCCCTCTTGAACCCCTGAACCCCTCCTGCACCCCAATTCCTCCCGGGAACCCCTGAACCCCCTCTTGACCCCCTGAACCCCCCCGCACCCCAATTCCTCCCGGGGACCCCCTGAACCCCACCTTGACCCCCTGAACCCCCCCCTGCACCCCAATTCCTCAGGGACCCCCTGAACCCCCCCCATCCCCCACACCCCAATTCCTCCCTGGACCCCCTGAACCCCCTCTTGACCCCCTGAACCCCTCCTGCACCCCAATTCCTCCCGGGAACCCCTGAACCCCACCTTGTCCCTTGAACCCCCCTGCACCCCAATTCCTTCCTGGGACCCCCTGAACCCCCTCTTGAACCCCTGAACCCCTCCCGCACCCCAATTTCTCCCGGGAACCCTGAACCCCACCTTGACCCCTTGAACCCCCCTCTGCACCCCAATTCCTCCCGGGGACCCCTTGAACTCCCTCTTGAGCTCCTGAGCCCCTCCCGTACCCCGATTCCTCCCGGGGACCCCCTGAACCCCCTCCTTGAACCCCTGAACTCCTCCTGCACCCAATTCCTTCCTGGGACCCCCTCAACCTCCTCCTGACTCCTTGAACCCCTCCCGCACCCCAATTCCTCCCAGGACCCTTCACCCTCCCCCCCCCCCCCCCCGCACCCCAATTCCTCCCGGAAACCCCTGAACCCCCTCTTGACCCCCTGAACCCCTCCCGCACCCCAATTCCTTCCGGGAACCCCTGAACCCCCATTGACCCCTTGACTCCTCCTGCACCCCAATTCCTCCCGGGGACCCTCTGAAACCCCCCCTTGAACCCCGTGAACCCCCCCATCTCCCCCAATTTCTCCTGGGTCCCCTGAGCCCCCCCCTCCCTGCACCCCAATTCCTCCTGGGGACCCCCTGACCCCACCTTGCACCCCAGTTCCTTCTGGGATCCCCCTGAAACCCCCCCTTGAACCCCTGACACCCCCCCCATTGCACCCCAATTTCTCTTGAGGTCCCCCCCACACTTCGGGATCACCCCCTCCCATTTTGGTGTCCCCCCTCCCCCCTCTCCTTCTTTGGGGTTCCCCCCCTCCCATTTTGGGGTCCCCCCCTCCCCCCTCTCCCTCTTTGGGGTTCCCCCCCTCCCATTTTGGGGTTCCCTGACCCCTCCCCCATGTCCCCCTCCCCTCTTTGGGGTTCCCCCCCTCCCATTTTGGGGTTCCCTGACCCCCCCCCCCCATGTCCCCCTCCCTCTTTGGGGTTCCCCCCCCTCCCATTTTGGGGTCCACCCTTCCCCCCCCCCCCTCTTTGGGGTTCCCCCTCTCCCATTTTGGGGTTCCCCTGACCCCCTCCCCCATGTCCCCCTCTCTCTTTGGGGTTCCCCCCCCTCCCATTTTGGGGTCCCCCGACCCCCCCTCCCCTCTTTGGGGTTCCCCCCCTCCCATTTTGGGGTCCCCCTGACCCCCCCTCCCCTCCTGTTCCCCCTCCCCCCCAGCCCCCTGGCAGGAGCAGCCCCCGCCGGGCACCCCTCGGTGACTCCGCCCCCCCCGGTGCCCCCCCCGGTGCCCCCCCCGGGCCCCGAGGTCATTGTGGTGCCCAGGCCCTCGGAGACCCCTCTGGAGCCGCTGCCCACGGCAGGTATGGGGGGGGGACAGGTGGGGGGGTACAGGTACGGGAGGGGGAAGAGGTACAGGGGGTACAGGTAGAGGGGGGTGTGCCCAGGTCCAGGTGTGCCCAGGTCCAGGTGTGTGCCCAGGTACAGGTGTGTGCCCAGGTACAGGTGTGTGCCCAGGTGCAGCTGCCCCCAGGTGCAAATGTGCCCAGGTGTGCCCAGGTGCCCCCAGGTGCAGATGTGCCCAGGTGTGCCCAGGTGTGCCCAGGTGCCCCCAGGTGTGCCCAGGTGCGGATGTGCCCAGGTGTGCCCAGGTGCAGGTGCTCCCAGGTGCACCCAGTTGCAGGTGTTCCCAGGTGCCCCCAGTGTGCCCAGGTACATGTGTGCCAGGTATGCCCAGGTGTGCCCAGGTGCAGGTGTTCCCAGGTGCCCCAGTGCCCCCAGTTGTGCCCAGGTGCAGGTGTTCCCAGGTGCCCCCAGTTGTGCCCAGGTGTTCCCAGGTGCCCCCAGGTGCCCCCAGGTGTGCCCAGGTGCCCCAGGTGCGTCCAGGTGTGTCCAGGTGCAGGTGTTCCCGGTGCAGGTGTTCCCAGGTGCCCCCAAGTGCCCCCAGGTGTTCCCAGGTGCCCCCAGGTGCCCCCAGGTGTGCCCAGGTGTTCCCAGGTGCCCCCAGTTGTGCCCAGGTGTTCCCAGGTGTGCCCAGGTGCCCCCAGGTGTTCCCAGGTGCCCCCAGGTGTGCCCAGGTGCGGATGTGCCCAGGTGTGCCCAGGTGCAGGTGCCCCCAGGTGTGCCCAGGTGTTCCCAGGTGCCCCCAGGTGTTCCCAGGTGCCCCCAGTTGTGCCCAGGTGTGCCCAGGTGCCCCCAGGTGTGCCCAGGTGCCGGTGTTCCCCTCTCCACAGCCCCCGGCAGCCCCTGTGAGCGGAACCCCAACCTCTGCGGCCCCGGGCGCTGCGTCCCCCGCGGGGGGGGGGGTTACCTGTGCCTCTGCCACCCCGGCTTCTGGCTCAGCACCCAGGGCACCCACTGTGTCGGTGAGGGACCCCGCACCTGCCTGCACCCATCCTGCCCCCCCCTGCACCCACCAACCCCTCCCCAGCACTCACCAACCCCTCCCCAGCACCCACCGACCCCTCCCAGCACCCACCAACTCATCCAGCACCCACCGACCCCCCCTGCACCCATCCTGCCCCCCCTGCACCCATCCTGCCCCCGCTGCACCCACCAACCCCTCCCCAGCACTCACCAACCCCTCCCCAGCACCCACCGACCCCTCCCAGCACCCACCAACTCATCCCAGCACCCACCGACCCCCCCTGCACCCATCCTGCCCCCCCTGCACCCATCCTGCCCCCGCTGCACCCACCAACCCCTCCCCAGCACCCACCGACCCCTCCCAGCACCCACCAACTCATCCCAGCACCCACCGACCCCCCTGCCACCCATCCTGCCCCCCCTGCACCCACCAACCCTTACCTGCACCCACCGAACCCCCCCCTGCACCCACCAACCCCTCCCCAGCACCCACCGACCCCCCCCAGCACCCACCAACCCCTTTCTGCACCCAACAACCCACCCCAGCACCCACTGACCCCCCCAGCACCCACCGACCCCCCCAGCACCCACCAACCCCTCCCAGCACCCACCAACACCTTCCTGAACCCATCCTGCCCCCCTGCACCCACCGACCCCCCCTGCACCCACCAACCCCCCCTGCACCCACCAACCCCTCCCCAGCACCCACCGACCCCCCCTGCACCCACCAACCCCTCCCAGCACCCACCAATCCCTCCCCAGCACCCACCAACACCTTCCTGAACCCATCCTGCCCCCCTGCACCCACCAACCCCTCCCTGCACCCACCAACCTCCCCAGCACCCCCCAACCCCTCCCCAGCACCCACCGACCCCTCCCCAGCACCCATCTCCCACCTCCATCTCTCCCTGCTCCACCCGTCTCTCCATGGACACCCCCCCCCCCTTCTGAGCACCCATCCTGCTCCCCCAGCACCCATCTCCCCATGGACCCACCTCCCCTCCCACCCCTCTCCCCAAACTCCACCCCCCCATCTCCCACCCCCCGATCTCCCACCCCCCCATCTCCCCAAGCACCCATCTCCATCTCTCCTCCCACCCATCTCCCCATGGACCCTTCTCCCCTCCCACCCCTCTCCCTGAGCTCCCCCCCATCTCCCCCAGCACCCATCTCCCTCTCCCTCAGCACCCACCTCCCCTCCCACCCCCTCCCCAAACTCCACCCCCCCATCTCCCACCCCCCCATCTCCCCCAGCACCCATCTCCCTCTCCCTCAGCACCCACCTCCCCTCCCACCCCTCTCCCCAAACTCCACCCCCCCATCTCCCACCCCCCACCCATCTCCCCCAGCACCCATCTCCCTCTCCCTCAGCACCCACCTCCCCTCCCACCCCTCTCCCTGAGCTCTACCCCCCCACCTCCCACCCCCCCATCTCCCCCAGCACCCATCTCCCTCTCCCTCAGCACCCACCTCCCCTCCCACCCCTCTCCCCAAACTCCACCCCCCCATCTCCCACCCCCCCCATCTCCCCCAGCACCCATCTCCCTCTCCCTCAGCACCCACCTCCCCTCCCACCCCCTCCCCAAACTCCACCCCCCCATCTCCCACCCCCCATCTCCCACCCCCCCATCTCCCCCAGCACCCATCTCCCTCTCCCTCAGCACCCACCTCCCCTCCCACCCCTCTCCCCAAACTCCACCCCCCCATCTCCCACCCCCCACCCATCTCCCCCAGCACCCATCTCCCTCTCCCTCAGCACCCACCTCCCCTCCCACCCCTCTCCCCAAACTCCACCCCCCCATCTCCCACCCCCCCCATCTCTCCCACCCCCCCCATCTCCCCCAGCACCCATCTCCCTCTCCCTCAGCACCCACCTCCCCTCCCACCCCTCTCCCTGAGCTCCCCCCCATCTCCCCCAGCACCCATCTCCCTCTCCCGGAGCACCCACCTCCCCTCACCCCCCTCACCCCCCACCCCTCACCCCCCTTCCCCCCCCCAGACGTGGACGAGTGCCGCCGCTCGCCCCCCCCCTGCACCCATGGACGCTGCGAGAACTTGGTCGGGAGCTTCCGCTGCCTCTGCGACCGCGGCTTCCGCCCGGTGGGCACCGAGTGCCAAGGTCAGGGACAACCCCCCCCCCCCTCATCACCCACCCATGGGTGCCCCCCCACCACCACTGGGGGCCCTGAGCTCCGCCCGTGTCCCCCCTCAGACGTGGACGAGTGCGCCCAGAGCCCCCCCCCCTGCACCCATGGGCGCTGCGAGAACTTCCCCGGGGGCTTCCGCTGCCTCTGCCCCAGCGGCTTCCGGGGCTCCGAGGGCTCCTGCCAGGGTGAGGGGGGCTGGGGGGGCACCCGGGGGGGGGGGCACCGTGCCAGGAGGGACCCCTCCTGAGGGCCCACCGGGCCCTGGTGTCCCCATCCCATGGTCTCCCAGTCCCATGGTGTCCCCATCCCACGTTCTCCCAGTCCCATGGTGTCCCCATCCCATGGTCTCCCAGTCCCATGGTGTCCCCATCCCATGTTCTCCCAGTCCCAAGGTGTCCCCATCCCTTGGTCTCCCAGTCCCAAGGTGTCCCCATCCCTTGGTCTCCCAGTCCCAAGGTGTCCCCATCCCATGTTCTCCCAGTCCCAAGGTGTCCCCATCCCATGTTCTCCCAGTCCCAAGGTGTCCCCATCCCTTGGTCTCCCAGTCCCAAGGTGTCCCCATCCCATGGTCTCCCAGTCCCAAGGTGTCCCCATCCCACGTTCTCCCAGTCCCATGGTGTCCCCATCCCATGGTCTCCCAGTCCCATGGTGTCCCCATCCCATGTTCTCCCAGTCCCAAGGTGTCCCCATCCCTTGGTCTCCCAGTCCCAAGGTGTCCCCATCCCATGGTCTCCCAGTCCCATGGTGTCCCCATCCCATGGTCTCCTCCTCATCCCACGTTCTCCCAGTCCCAAGGTGTCCCCATCCCATGGTCTCCCAGTCCATGGTGTCCCCATCCCATGGTCTCCTCCTCATCCCACGTTCTCCCAGTCCCAAGGTGTCCCCATCCCACGTTCTCCCAGTCCCATGGTGTCCCCATCCCATGGTCTCCCAGTCCCATGGTGTCCCCATCCCTTGGTCTCCCAGTCCCATGGTGTCCCCATCCCATGGTCTCCTCCTCATCCCACGTTCTCCCAGTCCCATGGTGTCCCCTTCCCATGTTCTCCCAGTCCCATGGTGTCCCCATCCCATGGTCTCCCAATCCCAAGGTGTCCCCATCCCATGGTCTCTTCATGGCCGTGAGGTCAACGTCCCATGTTCTCCCCATCCCATGTTCTCCCCATCCCATGGTCTCCTCCCCATCCCATGTTCTCCCCATCCCGTGGTTCCACCACACCAGGAGGGACCCCTCCTGAGGTCCCACCGGGCCATGGTGTCCCCATCCCATGTTCTCCCAATCCCATAGAGTCCCCATCCCATGGTCTCCTCATCCCATGGTCCCACCACACCAGGAGGGACCCCTCCCCAGGTCCCACCGTCCCATGTTCTCCCCATCCCATGTTCTCCCCATCCCATGTTCTCCCCATCCCATGTTCTTCCCATCCCATGGTCTCCTCCTCATCCCATGTTCTCCCAGTCCCATGGTGCCCCCACCCCATGTTCTCCCCATCCCACAAGGTCAACATCCCACACTCTCCCATCCCACGATCTCCTCCCCATCGCACCTTCTCCTCATCCCACATTCTTCTCCCCATCCCACGTTCTTCCCATCCCATGTTCTCCCAATCCCATGGTGTCCCCATCCCATGGTCTCCTCATGGCCATGAGACCAATGTCCCATGTTCTCCCCATCCCATGGTGTCCCCATCCCATGGACTCCTTCCCCTCCCGAGGTCTCCCCATCCCATGATCTCCTCATCCCGTGGTCCCACCACACCAGGAGGGACCCTTCCCGAGATCCCACCGTCCCAAGGTGTCCCCATCCCACGGTCTCCTCTTGGCCATGAGGTCAACGTCCCATGGTCTCCCCAATCCCATGGTCTCCCCATCCCATGGTCTCCCCATCCCATGAGGTCAACATCCCATGGTGCCCCCATCCCATGATCTCCCCATCCCACGTTCTCCCCCACACCTTCTCCTCATCCCATGGTCTCTTCCCCATCCCACGTTCTCCCCATCCCATGGTGCCCCCATCCCATGGTCTCCTCATGACCATGAGGTCAACGTCCCAAGTTCTCCCCATCCCATGTTTTCCCCATCCCACAATCTCCTCCCCATCCCATGGTCTCCCCATCCCAAGAGGTCAACATTCCATGGTGCCCTCATCCCACATTCTTCTCCCCACCCCATGTTCTCCCCATCCCAGGTTCTCCCCATCCCATGGTCTCCTCCTCATCCCATGTTCTCCCAGTTCCATGGTGACCCCATCCCATGTTCTCCCCATCCCACAATCTCCTCCCCATCCCATGGTCTCCTCATAGCCAGGAGGTCAACGTCCCATGTTCTCCCCACCCCATGGTCTCCCAATCCCAAGAGGTCAACGTCCCATGGTGCCTCCATCCCATGTTCTCCCCATCCCACAATCTCCTCCCCATCCCATGGTCTCCTCATGGCCATGAGTTCAACGTCTCACGTTCTCCCCATCCCACGTTCTCCCATCCCATGGTGCCCCCATCCCATGGTCTCCTCATGGCCATGAGGTCAACATCCCATGTTCTCCCCGTCCCATGTTCTCCTCATCCCATGGTCTCCCAATCCCAAGAGGTCAACGTACCATGGTGGCCCCATCCCATGGTCTCCTCATGGCCAAAGTTCAACATCTCACGTTCTCCCCATCCCACGTTCTCCCCCATCCCATGGTGCCCCCATCCCATGGTCTCCTCATGGCCATGAGGTCAACATCCCATGTTCTCTCCATCCCATGTTCTCCCCATCCCACGTTCTCCCCATCCCAAGAGGTCAACGTCCCACGTTCTCCCCATCCCATGTTCTCCCAGTCCCATGGTCTCCTCATGGCCATGAGGTCAACATCCCATGTTCTCCCTGTCCCATGTTCTCCCCATCCCATGGTCTCCCAATCCCAAGAGGTCAATGTCCCATGGTGCCCCCATCCCATGGTCTCCTCATGGCCATGAGGTCAACATCCCATGTTCTCCCCGTCCCATGTTCTCCTCATCCCATGGTCTCCCAATCCCAAGAGGTCAACGTCCCATGGTGGCCCCATCCCATGGTCTCCTCATGGCCAAGAGTTCAACGTCTCACGTTCTCCCCATCCCACGTTCTCCCCATCCCATGGTGCCTCCACCCCACGTTCTCCCCATCCCAAGAGGTCAACGTCCCATGGTGCCCCCACCCCAAGTTCTCCCCATCCCATGGTGCCCCCACCCCACGTTCTCCCCACCCCACGAGGCCAACTCCCCACGTCCTCCCCCCCCCCACCTCTCTCCTCCCACCTCGTCCCCCCCCCGTGGTGGCCCCTCCAGACATCGATGAGTGTGAGCACCACCTCGCGTGCCCCGGCCAAGAGTGCGTCAACACCGCCGGCTCCTTCCTCTGCCAACCGTGCCCAGGTGGCTTCCACCTCCTCCACGGCCGCTGCGCAGGTACCACCCACCCACCACCCACCCCGGGGGGCACCTCCAGACCCCACTCCCCCCCTTCTTGGGTGACCCCCTTGGTGTCCTCCAGACGTGGACGAGTGCTCGGAGGGGTCTCCCTGCGGCCACCGCGGCCGCTGCGTCAACACCGAGGGCTCCTTCCAGTGCCGGTGCCACCGCGGGTACCGGGAGGGCGAGGGCGGCACCTGCACAGGTGAGGGGGCACCTGCGGGTGGCACCGGGGGATGGAGAACCTCGAGGTGGCACCAGAACTGTCGTGGGAGGGGTCCTCGTGGTGACACCGGGACTCGTGGTGGCACCGGGTGATGGAGAACATTGAGGTGGCACCGTGAGGGTCCTCGTGGTGGCACCAGGATTCATGGTGGCACCAAGTGATGGAGAACCTCGAGGTGGCACCAGGTGATGGAGAACCTTGAGGTGGCACCGTGAGGGTCCTCGTGGTGGCACCAGGATTCATGGTGGCACCAAGTGATGGAGAACCTCGAGGTGGCACCAGGTGATGGAGAACCTTGAGGTGGCACCGTGAGGGTCCTCGTGGTGGCACCACGATTCATGGTGGCACCAAGTGATGGAGAACCTTGAGGTGTCACCGTGGGGGTTTTCTCGTGGTGGCACTGGGACTCGTGGTGGCATCAAGTGATGGAGAACCTCAAGGTGGCACCAGGTGATGGGGAACCTCAGGGTGTCACCATGAGGGCCCTCAGGGTGTCACCGGGACTCGTGGTGGCACCGGGTGATGGAGAACCTCAAGTTGGCACCAGGATTCTGGTGTCCTCATGTCCCCACTCTGATGTCCCCAATCCCAATCCCGTCTCCATCCCAGCCCTGGTGTCCCCACCCTGGTGTCCCCGTGCCCACCCTGACCTTGGTGTCCCCATCCCCATCCTGGTGTCCCCAAGCCCATCCCAATCCCATCTCCATCATCTCCATCCCAATCCCATCTCCACCTTGACCCTGTGTCCCCATGGTGCCCCCACCCATGGTGCCCCCACCCACCCCTGGTGCCCCCACCCACGATGCCCCACCCATGGTGCCCCCAGCCCTGTTACCCCCACCCATGGTGCCCCCTCCCACCCTGGTGCCCCCAGCCCTGTTGCCCCCACCTTCCCCTGTTGCCCCCACCCACCCCGTTGCCCCCCACCTATGGTGCCCCCAGCCCTGTTCCCCCCCCCAGTGCCCCCACCCACTCGTGGTGCCCCCTCCCACCTGTGTTGCCCCCCAGCCCTGTTGCCCCCACCCCGGTGCCCCCACCCATGATGCCCTTTCCCTGGTGCCCCCAGCCCCGGTGCCCCCTCCCACCCCTGGTGCCCCCCCCCACCCCCCCCACCCCCCCCACCCGTGGTGCCCCCTCCCACCTGTGTTGCCCCCACCCCGGTGCCCCCACCCATGATGCCCCTTCCCTGGTGCCCCCTCCCACCTATGGTGCCCCCCACCCACCCTGTTGCCCCCTTCCCGGTGCCCCCACCCCGGTGCCCCCACCCCGGTGCCCCCTCCCACCTATGGTGCCCCCCACCCACCCACCCGTGGTGCCCCCCCAGACCTGGACGAGTGCCAGGCGGGTGCCGTCTGCGCCGGCGGGCGCTGCCTCAACACCGAGGGCTCCTTCGAGTGCCACTGCCCCCCCGGCTTCAGCCCCGATGCCACCAAGGCCCGGTGCCAGGGTGAGGGGCTGCGGGGCCGCGGGCGGACGGTTTGGGGGGGGGTTGGGACGGTTTGGGGGGGGGTTGGGGGTGGGGGTGGGGGGTGACCGTGGCATTGAGGGTCCCCCTCCCCTCCCTTTGCCCCCCCCCCCAGATGTGGACGAGTGCCAGGAGCCCGGGCTCTGCGGTGCCCAGCGGTGCCACAACGTCCCCGGGTCCTTCCGCTGCGTCAGCCGGTGCCAGCAGGGCTTCGAGCTCGGGGAGTCCGGGCAGTGCGAGGGTGGGTGGGCACCGGGGGGCACCGGGGGGGGGGCATCGGGGTGGGGGGGCACTGGGGTGGGCACCGGGGGGCATCGGGCGGGCACCGGGGGTGGCACTGGGGTGGGCACCAGAGGGCATCGGGGGGGGGGGGGGGCACCGTGGTGGGCACCGGGGGGACACCGGGGTGAGCACGGGAGGGGAGGAACCGGGGGGCACCGGGGTGGGGGCACCGTGGGGGGCACCGTGGGGGAGGCACGGGGGAGGAAACCGGGGTGGGGGCATCTGGGGAGGTCCGAGGGGGGGCACCGGGGTGGGCATCGGCGGGGTGGGACACCGGGGGGGGGGGGGCACCGGGGAGGGCGGGGCACACCGGGGGGGCACCGGGGTGGGGGCATCAGGGGGCAGAGGGTGGGAACCAGGGGGCACCGGGGGGGACTTGGGGACCGGGATGGGCTTGGGGACATCAGGATGGGCACCAGGATTGGCACCGGGGGGGGCTTGGGGGACACCGGGGTGGGCACCGGGAGGAGGGGGGCACCGGGAGGGCACCGGGATGGACATGGGGACTCCGGGGAGTGCGAGGGTGGGTGGGCACCGGTGGGCACCGTGGGGGGGCATCGGGGGGGGGGGGGACACAGGGGGGGGGCAGCGGGGTGGGCATCGGGAGCGCCGGGGGGGGGGGGGCATCGGGGAGGGGGGGCACCGGGGGGAGGGCACCGGGGTGGGCACTGGGGGGCATCGGGGGGGGGCACCGTGGTGGGCACAGGGGGGCACCGGGGTGAGCACGGGTGGGGGGGGGGCACCGTGGAGGAGCACCGTGGGTGGCAACGGGGTGGGGGGAGGAGGCACACCGGGGGGGGGCATCAGGGGTCACCAAGGGGGGCACCGGGGGGTGGGCACGGGTGGGGAACAGGGGGGAGGGGGGGGGTGCACACCGGGGGGGCATGGAGGGGGGGGAAACCGGGTTGGGGGCATCTGGGAGATCCGGGGGGGACACAGGGGTCGGAACAGCGTGGGTGGCAAAGGGGGGGGGGGGGGGGACCCCTCAATCCTCCCCCCCAATTGCCCCCCAGCCCCTCGCCCCCCCTCAGCCCCCCCCTCAACCCCCCCTTACCCCCCTCAACCCCCTGCAGCCCCCCCACAACCCCCCCCCACAACCCCCGCCCCCCTCAGCTCCACCCTCAGCCCCCAACCCCCCCTTACTCCCCCCTTAACCCCCCCCAGCCCCCCCCTCTCAGCTCCCCACCCCCCAGCCCCCTCACCCCCTCACCCCCCCAGCCCCCCCAGCCCCCCTCACCCCCCAGCCCCCCCATCTCAGTTCCCCAGCCCCCCCTCTCAGCTCCCCACACCCCCCAGCCCCCCCCCTCAGCATCCCCCCCCCAGCCCCCTCACCCCCCCCAGCCCCTCCCAGCCCCCCTCTCAGCTCCCCACCCCACCCCCCCCCAGCCCCCTCACCCCCCCCAGCCCCCCCTCTCAGCTCCCCCCCCCTCCCAGCCCCCTCACCCCCTCCAGCCCCCCTCAGCCCCCCCTCTCAGCTCCCCCCCCCTCCCAGCCCCCTCACCCCCCCCAGCCCCCAGCCCCCCCTCAGCCTCCCTCACCCCCCCAGCCCCCTCACCCCCCTCACCCCCCCAGCCCCCCCTCTCAGCTCCCCCCCCAGCCCCCTCACCCCTCAGCCCCCCCTCTCAGCCTCCCTCACCCCCCCAGCCCCCTCACCCCCCCCCAGCCCCCCCCAGCCCCCCCTCTCAGCTCCCCCCCCCGTCCCAGCCCCCTCACCCCCCCCAGCCCCCCAGCCCCCCCTCAGCCCCCCCCCCGTTTCCCCAGACGTTGACGAGTGCTCCCGGGGGGTCCCGTGCGGCCCCGGCGCCGCCTGCTCCAACCTCCCGGGCTCGTTCCGGTGCAGCTGCGACCCCGGCTACGAGAGCGACGGCAGCGGCTGCGTGGGTGGGGGACGGCCCGAGCCCGGCCCAGGCCCAATCCCAATCCCAATCCCAATCCCAATCCCAATCCCAATCCCAATCCCAATCCCCGTGTCCCCATCGCAATCCCCGTATCCCAATCCTCATCCCCGTCCCCATCCCTTTCTCCCCAATCCCAATCCCAATCCCAGTGTCCCCATCCCAATCCCACTCTCCCTATCCCAATCCCAGTGTCTCCAGGCCCATCCCAATCCAGATCCCCATCCCAATCCCAATCCCAGTGTCCCCATCCCAGTCCCACTCTCCCTATCCCAATCCCAGTGTCTCCAGGCCCATCCCAATCCAGATCCCCATCCCAATCCAGATCCCCATCCCAATCCAGATTCCCATCCCAATCCTAATCCCAGTGTCCCCATCCCAATCCCAATGTCCCCAGGCCCATCCCAGATCCCCATCCCAATCCCAGTGTCCCTATACCCATCCCATTCCCCATCCCAATCCAGATCCTCATCCCCATCCCAATCCCAGTGTCCCCATCCCAGTCCCACTCTCCCTATCCCAGTCCCAGTGTCTCCAGGCCCATCCCAATCCAGATCCCCATCCCAATCCAGATTCCCATCCCAATCCTAATCCCAGTGTCCCCATCCCAATCCCAATGTCCCCAGGCCCATCCCAGATCCCCATCCCAATCCCAGTGTCCCTATACCCATCCCATTCCCCATCCCAATCCAGATCCTCATCCCCATCCCAATCCCAGTGTCCCCATCCCAATCCCACTCTCCCTATCCCAGTCCCAGTGTCCCCAAGTCCATCCCAATCCCCATCCCAATCCAGACCCCAATCCCAGTGTCCCTATACCCATCCCAGTCTCAATCCCAACCCAAATCCCCATCCCAATCCCAGTGTCCTCAGGCCCATCCCAATGCCCATCTCAATTCAGGTCCCCATCCCAATCCAGATCCTCATCCCAATCCCAGTATCCCCATCCCAATCCCACTCTCCCTGTCCCAGTCCCAGTGTCTCCAGGCCCATCCCAATCCCAGTGTCCCTATACCCATCCCGTTCCCCATCCCAATCCAGATCCCCACCCTAATCCCAGTGTCCCCATCCCAATCCCACTCTCCCTATCCCAATCCCAGTGTCCCCAGCCCAATCCCCACCCCAGTTCCAACCAAAATCCCAATCCCAATGCCAATCTCCAACCCCAATCCCTCCATCCCATCCCACCATCAATCCCAACCAAAATCCCATTCTATTCCAATCCTCCCCCAATCCCAATCCCCCCAACCCCACACTAATGCCAACCAAAATCCCACCCCGATTCCATCCCAATCCCAACCCCATCCCACCCCAATCCCAATCCCAATGCCAACCTCCAGGCCCAATCTCCCTCATC
>JAUMJJ010000802.1:0-36292 GCA_033556795.1 Tapera naevia | reverse complement strand
GTTCAGGCCCTCTATCCCCCATAAAGGGGGGGTCCAGGTCCCCCCACCCCCAAAAAAGGGGGTCCCGGCAACGCCCACCGCTAAAAAAGAGGGATTCAGGGACCCCCACCCTCCAAAAAAGGGGGTTCAGACCCCTCAAGTGCCCCCCCAGCCCCGAAAAAGGGGTTTCAGCTCCCCCATCCCCCAAAAAGGGGGTTCAGGTCCCCCCAGCCTCAAAAATGGGATCCAGGATTCCCCCACCCCCCAAAAATGGGGGTCCAGACCCCCAAGTCCCCCCACCCCCCAAAAAAGGGGGTCCCGGCAACCCCCACCCCTAAAAAAGGGGGTTCAGAGCCCCCAAGTGTCCCCCCCATCCCCCAAAAAAGGGGGTTTAGGTCCCCCCACCCCTCAAAAATGGGGATCCAGGGCCCCCCCAGCCCCAAAAAAGGGGGTTCAGCCCCCCCATCCCCCAAAAAAGGGGGTTCAGGTCCCCCCACCCTCAAAAATGGGAATCCATGGCCCCCACCCAACCCCCCAAAAAGGGGTTCCAGGTCCCCCCCACCCTCAAAAAGGGGGGTCTTGGCCTCCCCCCAAAAAAAGGGGGTCCAGGGCCACCCCCGACCCCCCAAAAATGAGGTTCAGCCCCCCCAAGTGCCCCCCCCACCCCCCAGAAAAAGGGGGGTCCCAGGCATCCGGTGGCAGAACCCCTTTATTCGGGGGGGGGGGGGGGGGGAAGAGGGGGCCCCCCCTTTCCCCAATTCCCCCCCAAATGGGGGGGGGGGGGGAAGGGGGGGTTCCCCCAAAATCCTGGGGGGGTTGGGGGGGTTTTGGGGGTTCTGAAGGGTTTTGGGGTCTGAAGGGGTTTTGGGGGGGTCTGGAAGGATTTGGGGGGGGCCGGGGGGGGGGGGGGGGTTGGGGGGTTTTGGGGGGGTCTGAAGGGGTTTGGGGGGGTCTGGAGGGGTTTTGGGGGGTCTGGGGAGGATTGGGGGGGTTGGGGGGTTGGGGGGATTATGGGGTGATTTGGGGGGGTCTGAAGGGGGTTTGGGGGGGTTTGGGGGGGGTTGGGGGTTTTGGGGGATTTTAGGGGGATTTGGGGGTCTGAAGTGGTTTTGGGGTGGTTTAAGGGGTTTTGGGGGGTCTGGAAGGGGTTTGGGGGGGGGTTGGGGGGATTTGGGGGGTTCTGAAGTGGTTTGGGGGGGGTCTGGAGGGGGTTTGGGGGTTCTGGGGAGGATTGGGGGGGGGGTTGGGGGTTTTGGGGGATTTGGGGGGGTCTGAAGGGGGTTTTGGGGATCTGAAGGGGTTTTGGGGGGTTTTGGGGGGGGGGTGGGGGGGATTTCCGGGGGGGGTTGGGGGGTTTTGGGGTATTTTAGGGGGATTTGGGGGTCTGAAGGGGTTTTGGGGGGGGTTGGAAGGGATTTTGGGGGGTTCTGGAGGGTTTTGGGGGATTTTGAGGTGTCTGAAGTGGTTTTTGGGGGGCTGGAAGTGGTTTTGGGGAGTTTGGGGGGGTCTGAAGTGGTTTTGGGGGGCTTTAAGGGGTTTTGGGGGGTCTGGAAGGGGTTTGGGGGGGGTTGGGGGATTTGGGGGGTTCTGAAGTGGTTTTTGGGGGGTCTGGAGGGGGTTTGGGGGTTCTGGGGAGGATTGGGGGGGTTGGGGGTTTTGGGGCGGATTTGGGGGGGTCTGAAGGGGGTTTTGGGGGGTCTGGGGGGGGTTGGGGGGGATTTGCAGGGGGTTGGGGGTTTTGGGGTATTTTAGGGGGATTTGGGGGTCTGAAGGGGTTTTGGGGGGGTTTAAGGGGTTTTGGGGGGTCTGGAAGGGGTTTGGGGGGGGTTGGGGGGTTCTGAAGGGGCTTTGGGGGGGTTGGGAGAGGTTTTGGGGGTTTTGGAGGGGTTTGGGGGATTCTGGGGAGGTTTGGGGGGGTCTGAAAGGAGTTTTGGGGGTTTCTGGGGGGTTTGGGGGGGGGTTGGATATTTTGGGGGGATTTGGGGGGATCTGAAGTGTTTTGGGGGGGAAGGGGTTTGGGGGGGATTTGGGGGGTTTTGGGGTGTCTGAAGGGGCTTTGGGGGGGTTGGGAGAGGTTTTGGGGGTTCGGGGGGGTATTTTGGGTGCTGTTTGGTTTTTGGGGGGATTTTGGGGGTGATTTGGGGTTTTTGGGGGATTTGGGGGTATTTTGGGGTGATTTGGGGCCGGGTTTGGGGTATTTTGGGTGCTGTTTGGTTTTTGGGGGGGTTTGGGGTGGGTTTTGGATATTTTGGGGTGATTTGGGGCCGGTTTTAGGTACTTGGAGGTGGTTTTGGGGGTGTTTTGGGGTATTTTGGGGTGATTTAGGGTATTTTAGGGTGGTTTTAGGGTATTTTGGGGTGATTTGGGGTGAGTTCGGGTTTTTGGGAGGAATTGGGGCAGTTTTGGGGTGGTTTGGGGTGATTTGGGGCGGGTTTGGGGTATTTTAGGGTGGTTTCAGGGTATTTTGGGGTATTTCAGGGTGGTTTGGGGGTATTTTGGAGTCATTTGAGGTGGATTTGGGGTTTTTGGGTATTTTGGGGTGATTTGGGGTGGGTTTTGAATATTTTGGGGTGATTTGGGGCGGGTTTGGGGTATTTTAGGGTGGTTTTGGGGGTACTTTGAGGGGGTTTGGGGTGGGTTTGGGTTTTGGGGTATTTTGGGGTGGGTTTGGATATTTTGGGGTGATTTGGGATGGGTTTGGGGTATTTGGAGGTGGTTTTGGGGTGGTTTGGGGTATTTTGGGGTGATTTGGAATGATTTGGGGCGGGTTTGGGATCTTTTGGGTGGGGATTCGGGTTTTTGGGGGTTATTTGGGGCGGGTTTGGGATAATTTGGGGCGGGTTTGGGGTATTTTGGGGTGATTTGGGCTGGATTTGGGGTTTTAGGGGTGTTTTAGGGTATTTGGGGGTGATTTGGGGGTATTCTGAGGTCATTTGGGGCAGGTTTGGGGGTATTTCAGGGTGGTCTTGGGGTGTTTTAGGGTTATTTGTTTTTTTGGGTAATTTAGGGTGGTTTTGGGGTATTTTGGTGTGATTTGGGGGTTTGGGGGTATTTTGGGGTATTTTGGGGCGGGTTTGGGATATTTTGGGGTGGTTTGGGGTCTTTGGGGTATTTTGGGGGCGGGTTTGGATATTTTGGGGTGATTTGGGGCGGGTTTGGGGTATTTTAGGTTGGTTTTGGGGTATTTTGGAGTCATTTGGGGTGATTTGGGGTTTTTGGGGTATTTTGGGGGCGGGTTTGGGATATTTTGGGGTGATTTGGGGCGGGTTTGAGGTATTTTATGGTGGTTTTGGGGTATTTTGGGGTGATTTGGGGTTTTTGGGGTATTTTGGGGTATTTTGGGGTATTTTGGGGCGGGTTTTGAATATTTTGGGGTGATTTGGAGCAGGTTTGGGGTATTTCAGGGTGGGTTTGGGGTATTTTGGGGTGATTTGGGGTGGATTTGGGGTTTTAGTGGTATTTTGGGGTATTTTGGGGTGATTTGGGGTATTTTGGGGCGGGTTTGGGATATTTTTAGGTGGTTTTGGGTGATTCGGGGCAAGTTTGGATATTTTGTGGTGATGTGGGGCGGGTTTGGGGTATTTTAGGGTGGTTTTGGGGTATTTGGGGGTATTTTGGGGTGATTTGGAGTGGATTTGGGGGGTTTTGGGATATTTTGGGGGGGTTTTGGGGTATTTTAGGGTGGTTTGGGGGGTATTTTGAGAGGATTTGGGGTGGATTTTGGGTTTTGGGGGTATTTTGGGGCGCGTTTTGAATATTTTGGGGTGATTTGGGGCAGATTTGGGGTATTTTAGGGTGGTTTGGGGGGTATTTTGAAGAGATTTGGGTGGATTTGGGTTTTTTTGGGATATTTTGGGGTATTTTGGGGCGGGTTTTGGGGTATTTTAGGGTGGTTTGGGGGGTATTTTGAGAGGATTTGGGGTGGATTTGGGGTTTTGGGGGTATTTTGGGGCGCATTTGAATATTTTGGGGTGATTTGGGGTGGGTTTTGGGGTATTTGGGGTGATTTGGGGTGGATTTGGGGTTTTGGGGGTATTTTAGGGTATTTGGGGCGGGGTTTTGGGGTATTTTGGGGTGATTTGGAGCAGGTTTGGGGTATTTTAGGGTGGTTTGGGGGGTATTTTGAAGAGATTTGGGGTGGATTTGGGTTTATTTGGGATATTTTGGGGTGATTTGGGGTGGATTTGGGGTTTTGGGGGTATTTTAGGGTATTTTGGGGCGGGTTTTGGGGTATTTTGGGGTGATTTGGGGCTATTTTGGGGGTGGTGGGGGGTTTTTTTTTGGGGGGGGGAGGTCCCTACGGGGGGGGGTCCCCCCGGGGGCGCCGGGGTTGGTTGCGCTCGGGGTGCAGGAGGATGACGTAAACTTTGGGGGCGTAAAGGAGCCCCAGGGGGACGGAGGCCGAGAGGCTCATGGACACGGTCAGCGTCGCCGTCTGCACGTGAACCTGGGGGGCCACCACGGGCTTGGGGGGGGTCCCCACCCTCAGGACCCCCCAAATCCCACCCCTCCCATCTCCTGGGTCCACCCAGACCTCATGGATCCTCCCCAAAACCCACCCCCAGGTCCCACCTTCATCATCTCTTGGGGTTCCTCAACATCTCCTGAGGTTCCTCAACATCTCTTGGGGTTCCTCTCATCCCCTGGACCCCCAAACCGCCTCAGGACCCCCCAAACCCCCCCTCTCCTATCTCCTGGGTCCACCCAGACCTCGTGGATCCTCCCCAAAACCCATCCCAGGTCCCACCTTCATCATCTCTTGGGGTTCCTCAACATCTCCTGAGGTTCCTCCACCAACTCAACCCCCCCCAACTCCCCTCCCCCCTGAAGCCCCCCGAGATGCCCTCAAGATCCCATCTCCCCCTTCTCCTAAGGTTCCTCCACCTCCTTGACCTCCCCAAAGCCCCCCAAGATCCCACCTTCCCCATCTCCTGAGGCTCCTCCACCATCTCAACCCCCCCTAAACCCCCCCCAGATCCCACCTCCCCATCTCCCGAGGTCCCTCCTCCTCTCTTGGGGCTCCTCCATCAGCCCCAAGGCTCCTCCACCCCCTTGACCCCCCCAAAGTCCCCCAAGATCCCACCTTCCCCTTCTCCTGAGTCTCCTCCATCATCTCCTGAGGTTCCTCCACCCCCTCCTCTCCCCAAACCCCCCCCAGATCCCACCTCCCCATCTCCCGAGGTCCCTCCTCATCTCTTGGGGTTCCTCCATCACCTTGACCCTCCCAAACCCCCTCAAGATCCCATCTCCCCGTTCTCCTGAGGTTCCTCCACCCCCTCAACCTCCCCAAACCCCCCCCAGATCCCACCTCACCCTTCTCCTGAGGTTCCTCCTCATCTCCTGAGGCTCCTCCACCCCCTTGACCTCCCCAAACCCCCCCCAGATCCCACCTCCCCCTTCTCCTGAGGTTCCTCCTCATCTCTTGGGGCTCCTCCAGCACCTCCCAAGGTTCCTCCACTCCCTCCACCCCCCCAAACCCCCCTCCCCCCTTTCCCCCCAAAGCCCCCCAAGATGCCCTCAAGATCCCACCTCCCCCATCTCCTGAGGTCCTTCTTCATCTCCTGAGTCTCCTCCATCACCTCCCAAGGTTCCTCCACCACCTCAACCCCCCCAAACCCCCTCAAGATCCCACCTCCCCCATCTCCCAAGGTCCCTCCTCATCTCTTGGGTTTCCTCCACCACCTCAACCCCCCCAACCCCCCCCCAGATCCCACCTCCCCCTTCTCCTGAGGTTCCTCCTCATCTCTTGGGGCTCCTCCATCACCTTGACCCTCCCAACCCCCCCCCAAATCCCATCTCCCCGTTCTCCTGAGGCTCCTCCACCACCTCAACCCTCCCAAACCTCCTCAAGATCCCACCTCCCCCTTCTCCTGAGGCTCCTCCATCACCTCCCAAGGTTTCTCCACCCCCTTGACGTCCCTAAAACCCCCCAAGATCCCATCTCCCCCTTCTCCTGAGGTTCCTCCACCACCTCAACCCCCCCAACCCCCCCCCAGCTCCCACCTTCCCCATCTCCTGAGGTTCCTCCTCATCTCTTGGGGTTCCTCCATCATCTCCCAAGGCTCCTCCACCCCTTCAACCTCCCCAAACCCCCCCCCAGATCCCATCTCCCCCATCTCCTGAGGCTCCTCCACCACCTCAACCCCCCCAAACCCCCCCAAGATCCCACCTCCCCCTTCTCCTGAGGTTCCTCCTCATCTCTTGGGGTTCCTCCATCACCTTGACCCTCCCAAACCCCCTCAAGATCCCATCTCCCCTTTCTCCTGAGGTTCCTCCACCCCCTCAACCTCCCCAAACCCCCCCCCAAATCCCATCTCCCCCATCTCCTGAGGCTTCTCCACCACCTCAACCCTCCCAAACCCCCTCAAGATCCCACCTCCCCCTTCTCCTGAGGCTCCTCCATCACCTCCCAAGGTTTCTCCTCATCTCTTGGGGCTCCTCCATCACCTCCCAAGGTTCCTCCACCACCTCAACCCTCCCAAACCCCCCCAAGATCCCATCTCCCCCATCTCCCGAGGTCCCTCCTCATCTCTTGGGGTTCCTCCATCACCTTGACCCTCCCAAACCCCCTCAAGATCCCATCTCCCCGTTCTCCTGAGGTTCCTCCACCCCCTCAACCTCCCCAAACCCCCCCCAGATCCCACCTCACCCTTCTCCTGAGGTTCCTCCTCATCTCCTGAGGCTCCTCCATCACCTCAACCCCCCCAAACCCCCCCAAGATCCCACCTCCCCCTTCTCCTGAGGTTCCTCCTCATCTCTTGGGGCTCCTCCATCACCTCCCAAGGTTCCTCCACTCCCTCCACCCCCCCAAACCCCCCTCCCCCCCGAAGCCCCCCGAGATGCCCTCACCCTCTCGGCCGAGTGGGCGGCCCCGAAGAAGATGGGCCCGAAGGCGAGCCAGACGACGCACGTGGTGTACATGGCGAAGCCGATGGGTTTGGCCTCGTTGAAGGTCTCGGGGACCCCCCTGGCCTTCACCGCGTAGACCGTGCAGGTCAACATCAAGAGGAGGGCGTAGGCCAAGCAGGCCAAGGTCCCCCCTTCGGCCATGTCGCAGCGCAGGACCCCCCGGGCGTCCTCGGGGTCGGGCGTCCGCCCCATCTCGTAATCGACCAAGGCGTGGGGCGGCGAGAGGAGGAGCCAAAGGGCCACGGCCACCACCTGGAGACCGCTCAGGGTGAAGGTGATGACCAGCTGGGAGGTGGGGCTGATGAACCGAGGTGGGGTCACCGAGCGCTTCCCTGGGGAGGCGGGGGGAGAGGAGTTATGGGGTCTCCTGGGGCTTGGGGTGGTCATGGAAGACCTTGGTTGGGCACCAAGACCTTGGGTTCCTCTCTAGAGGAGGTGGAACCAACCCAGGGATCTCCAACCCCTTCAGATCTGGTGCCTTGGTTGCTTCTCTAAGACCTTGGTTGACCCCAAGACCTTGGGGTCCTCTCTAGAGGTGGAGGAACCAACCCAGGGGTCTCCAACCCTTGGGTTTCTGGAGGTTTGGGTTGAGTCTTGGGGTCTCAAAGACCTCATTTGAGCACCAAGACCTTGGGGTCCTCTCTAGAGGAGGTGGAACCGACCCAGGGATCTCCAACCCTTCAGATCTGGTGCCTTGGTTGCTTCTCTAAGACCTCAGTTGAGCCCCAAGACCTTGAGGTCCTCTCTAGAGGTGGTGGAACCAAGCCAGGGGTCTCCAACCCTTGGGTCTCTTGAGGTTTGGGTTGAGTCTTGGGGTCTCCTGGGGCTTGGGGTGGTCATGGAAGACCTTGGTTGGGCACCAAGACCTTGGGGTCCTCTCTAGAGGAGGTGGAACCGACCCAGGGATCTCCAACCCCTTCAGATCTGGTGCCTTGGTCCCTTCTCTAAGACCTCAGTTGAGCCCCAAGACCTTGGGGTCCTCTCTAGAGGTGGAGGAACCAACCCAGGGGTCTCCAACCCTTGGGTTTCTGGAGGTTTGGGTTGAGTCTTGGGGTCTCAAAGACCTCATTTGAGCACCAAGACCTTGGGGTCCTCTCTAGAGGAGGTGGAACCGACCCAGGGATCTCCAACCCTTCAGATCTGGTGCCTTGGTTGCTTCTCTAAGACCTCAGTTGAGCCCCAAGATCTTGAGGTCCTCTCTAGAGGTGGTGGAACCAAGCCAGGGGTCTCCAGCCCTTGGGTCTCTTGAGGTTTGGGTTGAGTCTTGGGGTCTCCTGGGGCTTGGGGTTGTCATGGAAGGCCTTGGTTGGGCACCAAGACCTTGGGTTCCTCTCTAGAGGAGGTGGAACCAACCCAGGGATCTCCAACCCCTTCAGATCTGGTGCCTTGGTTGCTTCTCTAAGACCTCAGTTGAGCCCCAAGACCTTGGGGTCCCCTCTAGAGGTGGAGCCCAGGGGTCTCCTGGGGCTCGGGGTGGTCATGGAAGACCTTGGGTGACCCCAAGACGTTGGGTTCCTCTCTAGAGGTGGAGGAACCAACCCAGGGGTCTCCAGCCCTTGGGTCTCTTGAGCTTCAGGTTGAGTCTTGGGGTCTCAAAGACCTCATTTGAGCACCAAGACCTTGGGGTCCTCTCTAGAGGTGGTGGAACCAAGCCAGGGGTCTCCAACCCTTGGGTCTCTTGAGGTTTGGGTTGAGTCTTGGGGTCTCCTGGGGCTTGGGGTGGTCATGGAAGGCCTTGGTTGGGCACCAAGACCTTGGGGGTCCTCTCTAGAGGAGGTGGAACCAACCCAGGGATCTCCAACCCCTTCAGATCTGGTGCCTTGGTCCCTTCTCTAAGACCTCATCTGAGCACAAAGACCTTGGGGTCCTCTCTAGAGGTGGAGCCCAGGGCACTCCTGGGGCTCGGGGTGGTCATGGAAGACCTTGGGTGACCCCAAGACCTTGGGGTCCTCTCTAGAGGAGGAGGAACCAACCCAGGGGTCTCCAACCCTTGGGTTCCTTGAGGTCTGGGTCAAGCCCAGGAGTCCTGGATCCTCCAGATGGAACCCCATCCCACGTCCCCCAACCCAAGCTCCTGACCCCCTCCTGGACCCCTCTCACCTCCAGAACCCTTCGTCCCCCCCCATAACTCCCCTCCTTTGACCTCCAATTGGATGTGGTTGATCTCCTTGACCGTCAACGCTTGGTGGGACCCCATCCCACGTCCCCCAACCCAAGCTCCTGACCCCCTCCTGGACTCCTGGGTCCTCCAGAACCCTTCATCCCCCCATAACTCCCCTCATTTGACCTCCAATTGGATGTGGTTTGTCCTGTTGAGGAGCAAGGCTTGGTGGGACCCCATCCCACGTCCCTCAACCCAACTTCCTCACCCCCAACCCAACCTCCTGACCCCCTCCTGGACCCCTGGGTCCTCCAGAACCCTTTGTCCCCCCCATAACTCCCCTCCTTTGACCTCCAATTGGATGTGGTTGATCTCCTTGACTGTCAACGCTTGGTGGGACCCCATCCCACGTCCCTCAACCCAAGCTCCTGACCCCCTCCTGGACTCCTGGGTCCTCCAGAACCCTTCATCCCTCCCATAACTCCCCTCATTTGACCTCCAATTGGATGTGGTTGGTCCTGTTGAGGAGCAAGGCTTGGTGGGACCCCATCCCACGTCCCCCAACCCAAGCTCCTCACCCCCTCCTGGACCCTTGGGTCCTCCAAAACCCTTCATCCCCCCCATAACTCCCCTCATTTGACCACAAATTGGATGTGGTTGGTCCTGTTGAGGAGCAAGGCTTGGTGGGTCCCCATCCCACGTCCCTCAACCCAACTTCCTCACCCCCAACCCAACCTCCTGACCCCCTCCTGGACCCTTGGGTCCTCCAGAACCCTTCGTCCCCCCCATAACTCCCCTCCTTTGACCTCCAATTGGATGTGGTTGATCTCATTGATGGACAAGGCCTGGTGGGACCCCATCCCACGTCCCCCAACCCAACCCAACCTCCCTCTTCCCCCCCCCCCCCCTTCCCCTCACCCTGCTCGAAGATGCGGTAGATGCGGTTGGTCTTGGTCAAGAGGGCGGCGTAGGTGAGGGTCATCCCCAAACCCAAGCAAAGCCTTCGGACGGCGCAGACGCCGGCGCCGGGCTCGGCCACCATGACGAAAGTGATGGCGTAGACGGAAGCGATGCCGGCCAAGAGGACGTAACTCAACTCCCGCCCCGAAGCCTTGACGATGGGCGTCTCGTGGTGCTTGACGAAGGTCACCAAGACGAAAGCCGTGGCCGCCAAGCCCAAAGCGGCCACAGCCAAGGGGACGGCGGCCAAAGGGTGACCCCAAGGGAGGCGAAGGACCGGGGTGGGGCGACAGGAAGTGCGGTCGGGCGTCGGGCGCAGGTGGGCGGGGCAAGGTTGGCACGTGAGGAGGTCCACGCGGTACTGGTAGCCGGCGCAGAGCTCGCAGTGCCAACAGCAAGGGACCCCCTTGACCGGTTTCTTGCGTTCGCCGGGGCCGCACGGGAGGCTGCAGACGGACGGCGGCGGCGACGACGAGTTGGAGCCCCACGCCATCTCCTCGGCCTCGGGGAAGAGAGGGTGGGGTGGGGGGGAGAGATGGGATGGGGTGAGGGGAGAACTTTGGGGGGGACCAGCATCAGGAGGTTCTGGGGGGTCCACCAGGTCATGGGGGTCTCAGGAGGTTCTGGGGTTCCAGGAGGTTATGGGGTTCCAGGAGGTTCTGGGGTTCCACCAAGTGGAGGTTATGGGGGTCCATCAGAACATGGGGTTCTACCAGGTTATGGGGTTCCACCAGGTCATGGGGTCTCAGGAGGTTCTGGGGGTCCATCAGAACAAAGGGGTCTACAAGGTTATGGGGTTCCACCAGGTCATGGGGTTCCAGGAGGTTATGGGGTTCCACCAAGTCATGGGGTTCTACCAGGTCATGGGGTTCCACCACCAGGAGGTTATGGGGCTGCATCAGAAGATGGGCTTCTACCAGGTTATGGGGTTTCAAGAGGTTATGGGGTTCCACCAGGTCTTGGGGTTCCAGGAGGTTATGGGGTTCCACCAAGTCATGGGGTTCTACCAGGTCTTGGGGTTCCAGGAGGTTATGGGGTTCCAGGAGGTTCTGGGGTTCCACCACCAGGAGGTTATGGGGCTCCATCAGAAGATGGGCTTCTACCAGGTTATGGGGTTTCAAGAGGTTATGGGGTTCCACCAGGTCTTGGGGTTCCAGGAGGTTATGGGGTTCCAGGAGGTTATGGGGTTCCACCAGAAGATGGGGTTCTACGAGGTTCTGGGGTTCCACCAGGTCATGGGGGTCTCAGGAGGTTCTGGGGGTCCATCAGAACAAAGGGGTCTACAAGGTTATGGGGTTCCACCAGAAGATGGGGTTCTACCAGGTTATGGGGTTCCACCAGGTCATGGGGTTCTACCAGGTCATGGGGGTCTCAGGAGGTTCTGGGGTTCCAGGAGGTTCTGGGGTTCCAGGAGGTTCTGGGGTTCCACCACCAGGAGGTTATGGGGCTGCATCAGAAGATGGGCTTCTACCAGGTTATGGGGTTTCAAGAGGTTATGGGGTTCCACCAGGTCTTGGGGTTCCAGGAGGTTATGGGGTTCCACCAAGTCATGGGGTTCTACCAGGTCATGGAGGTCTCAGGAGGTTCTGGGGTTCCAGGAGGTTCTGGGGTTCCACCACCAGGAGGTTATGGGGCTCCATCAGAAGATGGGCTTCTACCAGGTTATGGGGTTTCAAGAGGTTATGGGGTTCCACCAGGTCTTGGGGTTCCAGGAGGTTATGGGGTTCCAGGAGGTTATTGGGTTCCACCAGAAGATGGGGTTCTACCAGGTTATGGGGTTCCACCAGGTCATGGGGTCTCAGGAGGTTCTGGGGGTCCATCAGAACAAAGGGGTCTACAAGGTTATGGGGTTCCACCAGGTCTTGGGGTTCCAGGAGGTTATGGGGTTCCACCAGGTCATGGGGTCTCAGGAGGTTATGGGGTTCCAGGAGGTTATGGGGTTCCAGGAGGTTCTGGGGTTCCACCACCAGGAGGTTATGGGGCTCCATCAGAAGATGGGCTTCTACCAGGTTATGGGGTTTCAAGAGGTTATGGGGTTCCACCAGGTCTTGGGGTTCCAGGAGGTTATGGGGTTCCAGGAGGTTATGGGGTTCCAGGAGGTTCTGGGGTTCCACCAGATCATGGGGGTCTCAGGAGGTTATGGGGTTCCACCACCAGGAGGTTCTGGGGTTCCATCAGAAGATGGGGTTCTACCAGGTCATGGGGTTTCAAGAGGTTCTGGGGTTCCAGGAAGTTCTGGGGTTTCAGGAGGTTCTGGGGTTCCACCAAGTGGAGGTTATGGGGGTCCACCAGAAGATGGGCTTCTACCAGGTCATGGGGTTTGAGGAGGTTCTGGGGTTCCAGCAGGTCGTGGGGTTCAAGGAGGTTCTGGGGTTCCACCACCAGGAGGTTCTGGGGTTCCACCAGGTTATGGGGTTTCAAGAGGTTATGGGGTTCCAGAAGTTTATGGGGTTCCAGGAGGTTCTGGGGTTCCACCAGGAGGTTCTGGGGTTCCACCAGGTCATGGGGTCTCCAGAGGTTCTGGGGTTCCACCACCAGGTTCTGGGGTTCCACCAGGAGGTTCTGGGGTTCCACCAGGTCATGGGGTCTCCAGAGGTTCTGGGGTTCCACCACCAGGTTCTGGGGTTCCACCACCAGGTTCTGGGGTTCCACCAGTTTATGGGGTTCCAGGAGGTTCTGGGGGTCCACCAGGAGGTTCTGGGGTTCCACCAGGTCATGGGGTCTCCAGAGGTTCTGGGGTTCCACCAGAACTTGGGGTTCCACCAGGTCTTGGGGTTCCAGGAGGTTCTGGGGTTCCACCAGGTCATGGGGGTCTCAGGAGATGATGGGTTCCACCACCAGGAGGTCATGGGTGGGGGGGAGGTGTCTCCCAGTTGCTCCCAGTTGCTCCCAGTGGGACTCACCCGCAGGCGCAGCCCCTGCACCCACTGCCCCACGGCCCTGTAGGCGCCGCTCCCGTTGCCGCCCTGGAACTGGAAGATGTCGTAACGGCCCGGGGCGTCCCCGTTCTCGTTGAACGACACCGGCGTCCCCGCGCTGCCTGCACCAGTATGCACCAGTATGGACCAGTATGGACCAGTATGGACCAGAGAAAAGAGGAAAAAACAGGAAAAAATGGGTAAAACCAGTAAAAACCAGTAAAAAATAGGATAAACCAGTATAAACCAGTATAAACCAGCATAAAGCAGGACCAACCAAACCAGTATAAACCAGCATAAACCAATATAAACCAGTAAAAATAGTAAAAAAAGCAGTAAAAACCAGTATAAACCAGTATAAACTAATACAAACCAGTATAAACCAGCATAAACCAATATAAACCAGTAAAAATAGTAAAAAAAGCAGTAAAAACCAGTATAAACCAGTATAAACTAATACAAACCAGTATAAACCAGCATAAAGCAGGACCAACCAAACCAGTAAAACCAGTAAAAACCAGGATAAACCAATACAAACCAGTATAAACTAGCATAAAGCAGGACCAACCAAACCAGTATAAACCAGCATAAACCAATATAAACCAGTAAAAGTAGTAAAAAAGCAGTAAAAACCAGTATAAACCAGTAAAAAGCAGTACTAACCAAACCAATAAAAGCCAGTATAAAATAATACAAACCAGTATAAACCAGCATGAAGCAGGACCAACCAAACCAGTAAAACCAGTAAAAACCAGTAAAAAACAGTATAAACCAGTAAAAGTAATAAAAATAGTAAAAAAAACGTAAAAACCAGTATAAACCAGCATAAAGCAGGACCAACCGAACCAGTACAAACTAACAGAAACCAGTATAAACCAGCATAAACAGATATAAACCAGTATAAACTAATACAAACCAGTATAAACCAGCATAAAGCAGGACCAACCAAACCAGTACAAACTAACAGAAACCAGTATAAACCAGCGTAAACAGATATAAACCAGTATAAACTAATACAAACCAGTATAAACCAGCATAAAGCAGGACCAACCAAACCAGTACAAACTAACAGAAACCAGTATAAACCAGCGTAAACAGATATAAACCAGTATAAACTAATACAAACCAGTATAAACCAGCATAAAGCAGGACCAACCAAACCAGTACAAACTAACAGAAACCAGTATAAACCAGCGTAAACAGATATAAACCAGTATAAACTAATACAAACCAGTATAAACCAGCATAAAGCAGGACCAACCAAACCAGTACAAACTAACAGAAACCAGTATAAACCAGCGTAAACAGATATAAACCAGTATAAACTAATACAAACCAGTATAAACCAGCATAAAGCAGGACCAACCAAACCAGTAAAACCAGTAAAAAGCAGTATAAACCAGTAAAAGTAGTAAAAATAGTAAAAAAACAGTAAAAACCAGTATAAACTAATACAAAGCAGGACCAAACAAATCACTAAAACCAGTAAAAACCAGTAAAAATAATAAAAATAGTAAAAAAAAACAGTAAAAACCAGTAAAAAAACTGTATAAACCAGTATAAAGTAATAAAACCCAGTATAAACAAGTAAAAACCAGTAGCAACCAAACCAGTATAAACCAGTATAAACTGATACAAAGCAGTATAAACTAATAAACCCCAGTAGCAACCAAACCAGTAAAAACCAGTAAAAACCAGTAAAAAAATGTGTCAATCAGAAAAAAAAAAACACCAATAAAACTCCCTTTAAAATTAGGCCTCAATTAGGCCTCGATTAGGCCTCGCGCTGCCCCATGGCGCCGTGGGGCTGCCCCCCAGCTGCCCCCCAGTCCCTCCCAGTCCCTCCCAGTCCCCCCAGTCCCCCCAGTCCCTCCCAGTCCCCCCAGTCCCTCCCAGTCCCTCCCAGTCCCCCCCAGTGGGGCTGCTCCACAGCATCGTGGGTCAGGCCTTGGCTTAGGCCTCCATTAGGCCTCCATTAGGCCTCAATTGGGCCTCACACTGCCCCATGGCGCCGTGGGGCTGCCCCACAGCCCCATCTCTGCCCCACAGCTGCCCCCCAGTTCCCTCCCAGTCCCTTCCAGTCCCTCCCACTCCTTCCCAGTCCCTCCCAGTCCCTCCCAATCCCTCCCAGTCCCTCCCAGTCCCCCCCCAGTGGGGCTGCTCCACAGCATCGTGGGTCAGGCTTCGATTAGGCCTCCATTAGGCCTCCATTAGGCCTCCATTAGGCCTCACACTGCCCCATGACGCCGTGGGGCTGCCCCACAGCCCCGTCCCCGCCCCACAGCTGCCCCCCATTTCCCTCCCAGTACCTCCCAGTCCCTCCCAGTCCCTCCCAGTCCCCCCCCAGTGGGGCTGCTCCACAGCATCGTGGGTCAGGCCTTGGCTTAGGCCTCCATTAGGCCTCGATTGGGCCTCGCGCTGCCCCATGGCGCCGTGGGGCTGCCCCACAGCCCCGTCCCCACCCCACAGCTGCCCCCCAGTTCCCTCCCAGTCCCTCCCAGTTCCCTCTCTGTCCTTCCCAGTCCCTCCCAGTATATCTCAGTATGGTCTCTAATCCCTCCCAGTCCCTCCTAGTGCCCCCTAATCTCCCTCCCAGTCCCTCCCAGCCCCTCCCAGTCCCTCCAGTCCCTCCCAGTGCCCCCCAACCTCCCTCCCAGCCCCTCCCAGCCCCTCCCAGTTGCTCCCAGTCCCTCCCAGTGCCCCCCAATCTCTCTCCCAGCCCCTCCCAGTCCCTCCCAACCCCTCCCAGTATATCTCACAACGTTCTATAAATCCCTCCCAGCCCCTCCCAGTCCCTCCCAGTGCCCCCAATCTCCCTTCCAGTCCCTCCCAGTCCCTCCCAGTGCCCCCCAACCTCCCTCCCAGCCCCCTCCCCAGTCCCTCCCAGCCCCTCCCAGCCCCTCCCAGTGCCCCCCAATCTCCCTCCCAGCCCCTCCCAGTGCCCCCCAATCTCCCTCCCAGTCCCTCCCAGTCCCTCCCAGTGCCCCCCAACCTCCCTCCCCAGCCCCTCCCAGTCCCTCCCAGTATATCTCAGTATGGTCTATAATCCCTCCCAGCCCCTCCCAGTGCCCCCAATTCTCCCTCCCAGTCCCTCCCAGTCCCTCCCAGTGCCCCCCAACCTTCCTCCCAGCCCCTCCCAGTCCCTCCCAGTCCCTCCCAGCCCCTCCCAGCCCCTTCCAGTGCCCCCCAGTCTCCCTCCCAGGTCCCTCCCAGTGCCCCCCAATCTCCCTCCCAGTCCCTCCCAGTCCCTCCCAGTGCCCCCCAACCTCCCTCCCAGCCCCTCCCAGCCCCTCCCAGTGCCCCCCAATCTCCCTCCCAGCCCCTCCCAGTGCCCCCCAATCTCCCTCCCAGTCCCTCCCAGTCCCTCCCAGTGCCCCCCCAACCTCCCTCCCAGCCCCTCCCAGTCCCCTCCCAGTATATCTCAGTATGGTCTATAATCCCTCCCAGCCCCTCCCAGTGCCCCAATCTCCCTCCCAGCCCCTCCCAGTCCCTCCCAGTATATCTCAGTATGGTCTATAATCCCTCCCAGCCCCTCCCAGTGCCCCCCAATCTCCCTCCCAGTCCCTCCCAGTGCCCCCCAATCTCTCTCCCAGCCCCTCCCAGTCCCTCCCAGTGCCCCCCAACCTCCCTCCCAGCCCCTCTCAGCCCCTCCCAGTGCCCCCCAATCTCCCTCCGAGCCTCTCCCAGTGCCCCCCAATCTCCCTCCCAGTCCCTCCCAGTCCCTCCCAGTGCCCCCCAACCTCCCTCCCAGCCCCTCCCAGTCCCTCCCAGTATATCTCACAATGGTCTATAATCCCTCCCAGCCCCTCCCAGTCCCTCCCAGTGCCCCCAATCTCCCTCCCAGTCCTTTCCAGTGCCCCCCAATCTCCCTTCCAGTCCCTCCCAGTCCCTCCCAGTGCCCCCCAATCTCCCTCCCAGTCCCTCCCAGTCCCTCCCAGTGCCCCCAACCTCCCTCCCAGCCCCTCCCAGTCCCTCCCAGTATATCTCAGTATGGTCTCTAATCCCTCCCAGCCCCTCCCAGTGCCCCCAATCTCCCTCCCAGCCCCTCCCAGTGCCCCCCAACCTCCCTCTCAGCCCCTCCCAGCCCCTCCCAGCCCCTCCCAGTCGCTCCCAGTGCCCCTCCCAGTACCGTTGAAGGCCACCCTGCGGATGTGCTGGAGCAGGCGGCGCCCATCGGGGGGGTCCATGCTGGGGCAGAGCCCCCCCCCCGGGCAGGCCTCGCCCAGGAGGCTGTGGAGGCCGTGGGCCATGGCGAGCACCGCGTCGATCACGAACTGCACCTTCCCCTCCTGCTCGTAGGGCGAGTCCCGCCCGATGCGCTCCCGGCCTGCCCACACTTGGGGGTCAGGGACCCGGGGGGGGGCACCCATGGGTGGGTGGGGGTGGGGGGGAGAGGGGGGGCACACCCATTGGGTGAAGACATGGGGGGGGACACGCAGCCATTGGGTGAAGTCTTGGGTGAGGAAAGGGTTTAAGTGAGGCTCTGCCCCACACTTGGGGGTCAGGGACCCGGGGGGGGGGGGCACCCATGGGTGGAGTTGGGGGTGGGGGGGAGAGGGGGGCACCCCCATTGGGTGAAGACATGGGGGGGACACGCAGCCATTGGGTGAAGTCTTGGGTGAGGAAAGGGTTAAGTGAGGCTCTGCCCCCACACTTGGGGGGTCAGGGACCCGGGGGGGGGGGGCACCCATGGGTGGGTAGGGGTGGGGGGGAGAGGGGGGGCACCCATTGGGTGAAGACATGGGGGGGACACGCAGCCATTGGGTGAAGTCTTGGGTGAGGAAAGGGTTTAAGTGAGGCTCTGCCCCACACTTGGGGGTCAGGGAGTCGAGGGGGGGGGGCACCCATGGGTGGGTGGGGGTGGGGGGGAGAGGGGGGCACCCCCATTGGGTGAAGACATGGGGGGGGACACGCAGCCATTGGGTGAAGTCTTGGGTGAGGAAAGGGTTAAGTGAGGCTCTGCCCCACACTTGGGGGTCAGGGAGTCGAGGGGGGGCACCCATGGGTGGGGGGGGCACCCACTGGGGAGGGGGCACCCAGAAAGGGGGGGGAGCACTCGGGGGGGGGGGGGCACCCATTGGGTGGGGGGGGGCACCCACTGGGGAGGGGGCACCCAGAAAGGGGGGGGGGAGCACTCGGGGGGGGGGGGGGCACCCATTGGGTGGGGGGGGCACCCACTGGGGAGGGGGCACCCAGAAAGGGGGGGGGAGCACTCGGGGGGGGGGGGGGGCACCCATTGGGTGGGCACCCAGAAGGGGGGGGGGGCACCCAGAAAAGGGGGGGGGGAGGCAGCCATTGGGTGAAGTCATTGGGGGAGGAAAGGGTTAAGTGAGGCTCTGCCCCACACTTGGGGGTCAGGGAGCCAGGGGGGGGGGCACCCATGGAGGGGGGGATGTTGGGTGGGGAGAGGGAGATGGCAGAGGTGGGGATGCCATGGGGTGCTGTGGGGCAGAGCTTATGGGTGCTGTGGGGCAGCTCTGGGGCAGAGCCAGGGGTGCTATAGGGCAGTTATGGGGCAGAGCCGTGGGTGCTATGGGGCAGCTATGGGGTGCTATGGGGCAGTTATGGGGCAGAGCCGTGGGTGCTATGGGGCAGCTAAGGGGTGCTATGGGGCAGTTATGGGGCAGATCTATGGGTGCTATAGGGCAGAGCCAGGGGTGCGATGGGGCAGCTCTGGGGCAGGAGCCGTGGGTGCTATGGGGCAGCTATGGGGTGCTATGGGGCAGTTATGGGGCAGAGGCAGGTGCTATGGGGCAGCTATGGGTGCTATGGGGCAGTTATGGGGCAGATCCATGGGTGCTATAGGGGCAGAGCCAGGGGTGCTATGGGGCAGTTATGGGGCAGAGCCGTGGGTGCTATGGGGCAGCTAAGGGGTGCTATAGGGCAGTTATGGGGCAGATCCATGGGTGCTATAGGGCAGAGCCAGGGGTGCGATGGGCAGCTCTGGGGCAGAGCCATGGGTGCTATGGGCAGAACTAGGGGTGCTATGGGGCAGTTATGGGGCAGATCCATGGGTGCTATAGGGCAGAGCCAGGGGTGCGATGGGGCAGCTCTGGGGCAGAGCCGTGGGTGCTATGGGGCAGAACTAGGGGTGCTATGGGGCAGAGCCAGGGGTGCCATGAGGCAGAGCTATGGGTGCTATGGGGCAGAGCTATGGGGTGCGATGGGGCAGAGCTATGGGTGCTATGGGGCAGAGCCAGGTGCTATGAGGCAGAGCTATGGGGTGCGATGGGGCAGAGCCATGGGTGCTATAGGGCAGAGCCAGGGGTGCTATGGGGCAGCTCTGGGGCAGAGCCATGGGTGCTATGGGGCAGAACTATGGGTGCTATGGGGCAGAGCTATGGGTGCTATGGGGCAGTTATGGGGCAGAGCCATGGGTGCTATAGGGCAGAGCCAGGGGTGCTATGGGGCAGCTCTGGGGCAGAGCCATGGGTGCTATGGGGGCAGGGGTCACCTGTGCACTTGCGCACGGGGGCCGCCGTGGGGCTCGCCGTGGGGCTCGCCGTGGGGCAGGCGGCAGTTGAAGTCGTCCTCCCAGAACTCATGGAACCAGAGGTTGCGGCGATTGTTCTCCAGCGAGCGCGACGTGAAGTACTCGTCGAAGCCTGAAGGTGTGGGGCAGCCCCATAGCGCCGTGGGGCAGGGCTTGGGTTGCCCCATAGTGCCATGGGGGCGGGGCTTGGGTGCCCCATAGCGCTGTGGGGTGGGGCTTGGGTGCCCCATAGTGCCATGGGGCGGGGCTTGGGGCTGCCCCATAGAGCTGTGGGGCGGGGCTTGGGTGCCCCATAGCGCTGTGGGGTGGGACTCTGCCCCATAGCGCCGTGGGGCGGGGCTTGGGTGCCTCCTACCGATAGGAGAGGGATGGGACAACCCCCCCCCCCCCCCCAAACGCCTCCCCCCACCCGTGGGTGTCCCCCCTGGGGTGCCGTGGGTCAGGCTATGGGGCTGCCCCATAGCGCTGTGGGTCAGGCCTCCTCTTAGGCTTTGGCTTAGGCCTCACTTAGGCCTCAATTAGACCTTGTTTAGGCCTTAATTAGATGACAATTAGGCCTTGCTTAGGCCTCAATTAGACCCTGATTAGAGCTCAATTAGGCCTCAATTAGAGCTCCATTAGGCCTCACTTAAGCCTCAATTAGACCTCAATTAGAGCTTAATTAAGCGTGGCTTACGCCTGCCTAGATCTCAATTAGACCTTGTTTAGGCCTTAATTAGACCACAATTAGGCCTCAATTAGAGCTCAATTAGGCCTCACTTAGGCCTCAATTAGGCCTTGCTTAGACCTCAATTAGGCCTCGATTAGAGCTCTATTAGGCCTTACTTAAGCTTCAATTAGACCTTGATTAGAGATGATTTAGGCTTCCCTTAGGCCTCGCTTAGAGCTCAATTAAGACTCAATTAGGCCTTGATTAGACTTCAATTAGGCCTCGCTTAAGCCTCAATTATACCTTGCTTAGACCTTGATTATACTTCAATTAGGCCTCATTTAGGCCTCAATTAGGTCTTGCTTAGAGCTCAATTAGGCCTCGCTTAGGCTTCAATTAGGCCTTAATTAGATCTCAATTAGGCCTCACTTAGGCCTCACTTAGACCTCAATTAGGCCTCTCTTAGACCTCAATCAGACCTCCATTAGGCCTCGCTTAGACCTCAATTAGGCCTTGGTTAGGCCTCAATTAGGCCTTAATTAGACCTCAATTAGGCCTTGCTTAGGCCTCAATTAGGCCTTAATTAGACCTCAATTAGACCTCGCTTAGACCTCAATTAGGCCTCGCTTAGACCTCAATCAGACCTTCATTAGGCCTCACTTAGAGCTCAATTAGGCCTCGCTTAGACCTCACTCTGACCTCGCTTAGACCTGAATTAGGCATAGATTAGAGCTCAATTAGGCCTCATTTAGACCCCAATTAGGCCTCATTTAGACCTCAATTAGACCTCGCTTAGACCTCAATCAGACCTCCATTAGGCCTCACTTAGAGCTCAATTAGACCTCCCTTAGACCTCACTTAGGCCTCGTTTAGGGCTGAATGAGGCCTCGCTTAGACCTCAATTAGGCCTTAATTAGCCCTCAATTAGGCCTTGCTTAGACCTCAATCAGACCTCCATTAGGCCTCTCTTAGAGCCCAATTAGGCCTCACTTAGACCTCAATTAGAGCCCAATTAGGCCTCGCTTCGGCCTCTCTTAGAGCCCAATTAGGCCTCGCTTTGGCCTCTCTTAGAGCCCAATTAGGCCTCACTTAGACCTCAATTAGAGCCCAATTAGGCCTCGCTTCGGCCTCTCTTAGACCTCACTTAGGCCTCGCTTTGGCCTCTCTTAGAGCCCAATTAGGCCTCACTTTGGCCTCTCTTAGAGCCCAATTAGGCCTCAATTTGGCCTCTCTTAGACCTCAATTAGGCCTCAATTTGGCCTCTCTTAGACCTCAATTAGGCCTCGCTTTGGCCTCTCTTAGAGCCCAATTAGGCCTCGCTTTGGCCTCTCTTAGACCTCAATTAGGCCTCGCTTTGGCCTCTCTTAGGCCCAGCTCTGCCCCTGGTGCCGTGGGGCAGCCCCTCCCCCCCCGCCCCCCCCCGCCCCCCCTCCCCCGCTCCGTGGAGCCCCCTTTGCCCCCCTTCCCCCCCTCCCCCACTCTGTGGGGCCCCCTTTGCCCCCCTCCCCCCCCCCCCCCCCCGCTCACCGGGCACCGAGGCGCGCTTGGGCAAGATGGTGATGGCGCCGCGCGCCGCCTCCTCCAGGCCCTGCACGGGCGCCATCTTGGCCCCCCAGCTGTCCGAGCCCACCCAGGAGAAGTGGCCCGAGAGGTTGGCGTGGGCCGCGGCCTCCAGCACCCGCCTGCGGACTGGGGTTACTGGGAGGCACTGGGAGGGGACTGGGAGGGGACTGGGGGAGGGTAGGGGGGACTGGGAGTCACTGGGAGGGGACTGGGATGGGTTGTGAGGGACTGGGAGGCACTGGGAGAGACTGGGTGGGGACTGGGAGTGAACTGGGAGGGACTGGGAGGGAACTGGGAGGCACTGGGAGGGGACTGGGAGGGACTGGGCGGCACTGGGAGGGGACTGGGAGGGAACTGGGAGGGACTGGGAGGGGGCTGGGAGGGGGCTGGGAGGGGGCTGGGAGGGAACTGGGAGGGGAATCGGAGGCACTGGGAGGGAACTGGGAGGCACTGGGAGGAGACTGGGAGGGACTGGGAGGGACTGGGAGGGACTGGGAGGGAACTGGGAGGCACTGGGAGGAGACTGGGAGGGACTGGGAGGGACTGGGAGGGAACTGGGAGGCACTTGGAGGGGACTGGGAGGGACTGGGAGGGAACTGGGAGGCACTTGGAGTGGACTGGAAGGGACTGGGATGGACTGGGAGGGAACTGGGAGGTGCTGAGAGGGGACTGGGAGGGGAGTCGGGGCAACTGGGAAGACTAGGGGAACTGGGTGATTTACTGGTGCTTCCTACTCTATACTGGTTTATACTGGTCTATACTGGGATCTGGTTTCACATCATCCACCCTGCTGCAGGCACCACGGGCCTTGCTGGTGGCACTGGGTGGGGGATCCTGGGCAAGTTCCTGGTCTATACTGGTCTATACTGGTCTATACTGGTCTGTACTGGTCTATACTGGTTTATACTGATCTATACTGGGATCTGGTTTCACATCATCCACCCTGCTGCAGGCACCATGGGCCTTGCTGGTGGCACTGGGGGGGGGTTCCTGCCCAATTCCTGGTCTGTACTGGCTTCTACTGGTCTCTACTGGTTTATACTGGTCTGTACTGGTCTCACCGGATGTCGTCCTCGTTGGCGAAGAGGACGACGCCGCGGGCGGTCGAGGTCTCCATGAGGCGCCCGATGACCTTCGCGAACTCCCCCGGGCGCGGCTCCCGCGGGATCTTGATGGATTGGGCGATGCACAGGCCCCCTGCACCAGTATGGACCAGTACAGACCAGTATGGATCTGTACAGACCAGTACAGACCAGTATCACCCCCCCCCACACAGGCCCCACTTATGATCCAGTGGTTGGATTCCTCCCCATTCCCTGCAGAGCAACCCCTCCCAGTGCCTCCCAGTATAGCCCAGTCGCTCCCAGTATAACCCAGTGTCCCTCCCAGTAACTCCCAGCAACCCCCAAACCTCTTTGAGAACCCCCCCGCAACCTCCACCAGTGCTCCCAGTGTCCTCCCAGTCCCTCTCAGTATATCCCAGTCCCATCCCTGTCCCCTATATCCCCCTTTATATCCCTCCCAGCAGCCTCCCAGTGCCCTCCCAGTGCCTCCCAGTCCCTCCCAGTGCCACCCAGTGCCCTCCCAGTCCCCTATATCCCCCTTTATATCCCTCCCAGCCCCCTCCCAGCCCCCTCCCAGTCCCCTCCCAGTCCCCTCCCAGAGCCACCCAGTGCCACCCAGTGCCCTCCCAGTCCCCTATATCCCCCTTTATATCCCCCCAGCAGCCTCCCAGCGCCCTCCCAGTGCCTCCCAGTCCCTCCCAGTGCCACCCAGTGTCCTCCCAGTCCCCTATATCCCCCTTTATATCCCTCCCAGCCCCCTCCCAGTCCCCTCCCAGCCCCCTCCCAGAGCCACCCAGCCCCCTCCCAGAGCCACCCAGTGCCCTCCCAGTCCCCTATATCCCCCTTTATATCCCCCCAGCGCCCTCCCAGTGCCACCCAGTGCCCTCCCAGTCCCCTATATCCCCCTTTATATCCCCCCTCGCGCCCTCCCGGTGCCACCCAGTCCCACCCAGTGCCCTCCCAGTCCCCTATATCCCCCTTTATATTCCTCCCAGCCCCCTCCCAGTGCCTCCCAGTCTCCTATATCCCCTTTTATATCCCTCCCAGTCCCTCCCAGTCCCTCCCAGCGCCCTCCCAGTGCCCCCTCCCCGCCCGCACCGGCCTCGCGGGAGCTCTGGACGAAGGCCTCGACGCCGCTCTCGCCGTAGTTGCCCTCGGAGGCCAAGGTGGAGACGTAGCTCCAGCCCAGGGCGCGCACCACCCCGACCATGGCCTGCGCTTGGTACGAGTCCGGCGGCACCACCCGCGAGAAGAACTCGTAACGCCCGGGGTCGCTCAGCTCCGGCGCCGTCGAGGCGTAGCTGATCTGGGGGATCTGGTGGGGGGGGGGGAGAAAGGGGGCACAAGGGGGTGCTGAGGGCACCCTGGGGGCACTGAGGGCACCTGAGGGGCGCTGGGGGCATCGGTGATGTGGAGGGCATTGAGGGGCATTGGGGATGTGGAGGATGTCGGGTGCGTTGGGGACGTTGAGGGCGTTGAGGTCATTGAGGACGTGGAGGGCGTTGGGGGCCTTGGGGTTGTTGGGGGCATTGAGGTCATTGAGGACGTTGGGGACATTGAGGCCGTGGAGGCCGTTGAGGTCATTGGGGACGTTGAGGTCGTTGGGGCCGTTGACGTCATTGGGGCTGTGGAGGACATTGAGGGGCATTGAGGGCGTTGGGGATGTGGAGGATGTCGGGTGCGTTGGGGACGTTGAGGGCATTGAGGTCATTGAGGATGTGGAGGGCGCTGGTGGCATTGGGGTTGTTGGGGGCGTTGAGGTCATTGAGGACATTGGGGTCTTTGAGGCCGTGGAGGACATCAGGGGCATTGGGGTTGTTGAGGTCATTGAGGTCATTGAGGACATTGAGGCCATGGAGGACGTTGGGGGCATTGGGGACGTTGAGGTCATTGGGGCTGTGGAGGACATTGTGGGGCGTTGAGGGCATCGAGGATGTGGAGGATGTTGGGGGCATTGGGGACGTTGAGGTTGTGGAGGTCATTGAGGACGTGAAGGACATCGGGGGCATTGGGGTTGTTGGGGGCGTTGAGGTCATTGAGGACATTGGGGACATCGAGGCCGTGGAGGATGTTGGGGGCATTGGGGACGTTGGGGATGTTGAGGTCATTGAGGCCGTGGAGGATGTTGGGGGCTTTGGGGACATAGAGGTCGTTGGGGACCTTGAGGTCATTGGGGATGTTGAGGACATTGGGGATGTGGAGGACATTGAGGGGCATTGAGGTCATTGGGGGTGTGGAGGATGTTGAGGATATTGGAGTTGTTGGGGGCATTGGGGACGTTGAGGGTGTTGGGGATGTTGAGGTCATTGAGGACGTGGAGGATGTTGGGAGCGTTGGGGATGTTGAGGTCATTGGGGGGGCGTTGGGGACGTTGAGGGCATTGGGGATGTGGAGGTCATTGAGGCTGTGGAGGACGTTGGGGGCATTGGGGTCGTTGAGGTCATTGGGGACGTTGAGGGCGTTAGGGATGTTGAGGTCATTAAGGCCGTGGAGGACATTGGGGACATTGAGGCCGTGGAGGATGTTGGGGGCGTTGGGGACATTGAGGTCATTGAGGATGTGGAGAACATTGAGGGCATTGGGGACGTTGAGGGTGTTGGGGACATTGAGGTCATTCAGGACATTGGGGGCATTTGGGGACATTGAGGTCATTGAGGACGTGGAGGACATTGGGAGCGTTGAGGACCTTGAGGGCGTTGGGGATGTTGAGAACGTTGGGGGGTGTTGGGGACGTTGAGGTCATTGGGGATGTTGAGGTCATTAAGGCCGTGGAGGACATTGGGGACATTGAGGCCGTGGAGGATGTTGGGGGCGTTGGGGACGTTGAGGTCATTGAGGACGTTGGGGACGTTGAGGACATTGGGGATGTTGAGGTCATTGAGGACGCGGAGGACCTTGAGGGTGTTGGGGACCTTGAGGGTGTTGGGGACATTGAGGTCATTCAGGACATTGGGGACATTGAGGTCTTTGAGGACGTGGAGGACGTTTGGGGGCGTTGGGGACGTTGAGGACGTTCAGGTCATTGGGGATGTTGAGGGCATTGGGGATGAAGACCCAAAGGACCTTGACCCCCATGATGGAAGAGGAGCTGTTGGAGCCCCCAAAGACCCCGTTGACCCCATCCCCACGTCCCCATGACCCAAACATCTCCCCCCATGACCCCCTCACACCCCAACCCTTGACAAAGACCCATTGAACCTTGGCCCCCACGATGGAAGAGGAGCTGTTGGAGACCCCGTTGACCCCATCCCCACGTCTCCACCACCAGCAATGGATCTGGTGGAGCCCCCAAAGACCCCATTGACCCCCAGGATGGAACCAAAGCCTGGGAAGCCCTCGTTGACCCCATCCCCACATCCCCATGACCCCCTCTCACCCCAACCCTTGACAAAGACCCATTGAACCTTGGCCCCCACGATGGAAGAGGAGCTGTTGGAGACCCCGTTGACCCCATCCCCACGTCCCCACCACCAGCAATGGATCTGGTGGAGCTCCCAAAGACCCCATTGACCCCCAGGATGGAACCAAAGCCTGGGAAGCCCTCGTTGACTCCATCCCCACGTCCCCCCCACCCCTTTGACTCACGGCGAAGAGCCGCAGCACGTTGGCCACCATGATGGAGATGGAGGTTCTGGAGCCCCCAAAGACCCCGTTGACCCCATCCCCACGTCCCCACCACCAGCAAAGGATCTGGTTGAGCCCCCAAAGACCCCATTGACCCCCAGGATGGAACCAAAGCCCGGGAAGCCCTCGTTGACCCCATCCCCACATCCCCATGACCCCCTCTCACCCCAACCCTTGACAAAGACCCATTGAACCTTGGCCCCCACGATGGAAGAGGAGCTGTTGGAGACCCCGTTGACCCCATCCCCACGTCCCCACCACCAGCAATGGATCTGGTGGAGCTCCCAAAGACCCCATTGACTCCCAGGATGGAACCAAAGCCTGGGAAGCCCTCGTTGACCCCATCCCCACGTCCCCCCCCACCCCTTCGACTCACGGTGAAGAGCCGCAGCACGTTGGTCACCATGATGGAGATGGAGGTTCTGGAGCCCCCAAAGACCCCTGCTGACCCCATCCCCACGTCCCCATGACCCCCTCACACCCCAACCCTTGATGAAGACCCAAAGGACCTTGACCCCCATGATGGAAGAGGAGCTGTTGGAGCACCCAAAGACCCCGTTGATCCCATCCCCACGTCCCCATGACCCAAACATCTCCCCCCATGACCCCCTCACACCCCAACTCTTGACAAAGACCCATTCAACCTTGACCTCCACGATGGAAGAGGATCTTGTGGAGACCCCGTTGACCCCATCCCCACGTCCCCACCACCAGCAAAGGATCTGGTTGAGCCCCCAAAGACCCCATTGACCCCCAGGATGGAACCAAAGCCTGGGGAGCCCCTGAAGACCCCATCCCCACGACCCCCTCACACCCCAACCCTTGATGAAAACCCAAAGGACCTTGACCCCCACGATGGAAGAGGAGCTGTTGGAGACCCCATTGACCCCGTCCCCACCACCAGCAATGGATCTGGTGGAGATCCCAAAGACCCCATTGACCCCCAGGATGGAACCAAAGCCTGGGAAGCCCTCGTTGACCCCATCCCCAAGTCCCCCCCACCCCTTCGACTCACGGCAAAGAGCCGCAGCACGTTGGTCACCATGGTGGAGACAGAGGTTCTGGAGCCCCCAAAGACCCCGTTGACCCCATCCCCACGTCCCCACCACCAGCAATGGATCTGGTGGAGCTCCCAAAGACCCTGTTGACCCCCAGGATGGAAACAAAGCCTGGGAAGCCCTCAAAGACCCCATCCCCATGTCCCCACCACCAGCAATGGATCTGGTGGAGCCCCCAAAGACCCCATTGACCCCCAGGATGGAACCAAAGCCTGGGGAGCCCCTGAAGACCCCATCCCCACGTCCCCATGACCCCCTCACACCCCAACCCTTGACAAAGACCCATTGAACCTTGGCCCCCACGATGGAAGAGGAGCTGTTGGAGACCCCGTTGACCCCATCCCCACGTCCCCACCACCAGCAATGGATCTGGTGGAGATCCCAAAGACCCCATTGACCCCCAGGATGGAACCAAAGCCTGGGAAGCCCTCGTTGACCCCATCCCCAAGTCCCCCCCACCCCTTCGACTCACGGCAAAGAGCCGCAGCACGTTGGTCACCATGGTGGAGACAGAGGTTCTGGAGCCGCCAAAGACCCCGTTGACCCCATCCCCACGTCCCCACCACCAGCAATGGATCTGGTGGAGCCCCCAAAGACCCCATTGACCCCCAGGATGGAACCAAAGCCTGGGGAGTCCCTGAAGACCCCATCCCCACGTCCCCATGACCCCCTCTCACCCCAACCCTTGACAAAGACCCATTGAACCTTGGCCCCCCACGATGGAAGAGGAGCTGTTGGAGACCCCGTTGACCCCATCCCTACGTCCCCACCACCAGCAATGGATCTGGTGGAGCTCCCAAAGACCCCATTGACCCCCAGGATGGAACCAAAGCCTGGGAAGCCCTCGTTGACCCCATCCTCACGTCCCCCCCCACCCCTTCGACTCACGGCGAAGAGCCGCAGCACATTGGTCACCATGATGGAGACAGAGGTTCTGGAGCCCCCAAAGACCCCGTTGACCCCATCCCCACGTCCCCACCACCAGCAATGGATCTGGTGGAGCTCCCAAAGACCCTGTTGACCCCCAGGATGGAAACAAAGCCTGGGAAGCCCTCAAAGACCCCATCCCCACGTCCCCATCACTAGCAATAGATCTGGTGGAGCCCCATCCCCACGTCCCCACCACCAGCAATGGATCTGGTGGAGCCCCCAAAGACCCCATTGACCCCCAGGATGGAACCAAAGCCTGGGGAGCCCCTGAAGACCCCATCCCCACATCCCCATGACCCCCTCACACCCCAACGCTTGACAAAGACCCATTGAACCTTGGCCCCCACGATGGAAGAGGAGCTGTTGGAGACCCCGTTGACCCCATCCCCACGTCCCCACCACCAGCAATGGATCTGGTGGAGCCCCCAAAGACCCCATTGACCCCCAGGATGGAACCAAAGCCTGGGAAGCCCTCGTTGACCCCATCCCCACGTCCCCCCCCACCCCTTCGACTCACGGCGAAGAGCCGCAGCAGCGTTGGCCACCATGATGGAGACGGAGCTGGCGGAGGCGCCGATCACCCCAACGAGGCGTTCGGCGGGGGCCGCCGGGGGGCGCTGCCGTCGGGGCAACTCCCTTCGCCCCCTTCGGGTGGGAGGAGGCTCCTGACGAAGCTGAGGGCCTGCTCCAGGGCGTAGGTGTCCCTCGAGCAGGTGTCCAAGATGCGGGCGCCCAAGGTGAGGTTGGGGAGCACCTTGGGGTCGCCGTTGACGCGGTCCAAGGCGTAGAGCATCGCCTCCAGGCGGTGGATCCCCTTCTCCTTCTTGACGGCGCCGCACGGGACCCCCGCGGGGCCGCGGGCGTGGACGGGGAAGAGGCCCCCCAGGGTGAGGTCGCCCTCCAAGCGGATGCCGTGGGGTTGGGTGGGCGAAGGGGCACCTCCGGTCCTGCCCACGGGGCGAGGGGGACGAGGACGAGGAGGGGGGCGAAGGGCAGGAGGAGTCCCATGTGGGGCCTGGGGGGGGGAGGTGGGGCCTGTGGGGATGGAGGGGTTAAATGGGGGGGTGGGAAGGGCCTGTGGGGCAGGAGGGGTTAATTTCGGGGATGGGAGGGGCTGGGGGGGCAGGAGGGGTTAAATGGGGGGATGGGAGGGGCTGTGGGGCAGGAGGGGTTAAATGTGGGGGTGGGAGGGGCTGTGGGGCAGGAGGGGTTAAATCTGGGGGTGGGAGGGGCTGTGGGGCAGGAGGGGTTAAATGAAGGGATGGAGGGGCTGTGGGGCAGGAGGGGTTAAATGGGGGGGGTGGGAAGGGCTGTGGGGCAGGAGGGGTTAAATCTGGGGGTGGGAGGGGGCTGTGGGGCAGGAGGGGTTAAATCTGGGGGTGGGAGGGGCTGTGGGGCAGGAGGGGTTAAATGAGGGGGTGGGAGGGGCTGGGGGGCAGGAGGGGTTAAATGAGGGGGGTGGGAGGGGCTGTGGGGCAGGAGGGGTTAAATCTGGGGTTGGGAGGGGCCGGGGGCAGGAGGGGTTAAATGTGGGGGAGTTGGGGGGGGCTATGGGGTGGGGGGGCTGTGGGGCAGGAGGGGTTAAATGTGGGGTTGGGAGGGGCTGTGGGGCAGGAGGGGTTAAATGTGGGGGTGGGAGGGGGCTGTGGGGCAGGAGGGGTTAAATGAGGGGGGTGGGGGGGCTGTGGGGCAGGAGGGGTTAAATGAGGGGGTGGGAGGGGCTGTGGGGCAGGAGGGGTTAAATGTGGGGGTGGGAGGGGCTGTGGGGCAGGAGGGGTTAAATGAGGGGGTGGGGGGGCTGTGGGGCAGGAGGGGTTAAATGAGGGGGTGGGAGGGGCTGTGGGGCAGGAGGGGTTAAATGAGGGGGTGGGAGGGGCTGTGGGGCAGGAGGGGTTAAATGAGGGGGGTGGGAGGGGCTGTGGGGCAGGAGGGGTTAAATGAGGGGAAGGGAGGGGCTGGGGGGCAGGAGGGGTTAAATGTGGGGGTGGGGGGGGCTGTGGTGGCAGGAGGTGTTAAATGAAGGGATGGGAGGGGCTGTGGGGCAGGAGGGGTTAAGTCTGGGGTTGGAGGGGCTGTGGGGCAGGAGGGGTTAATTTTCGGGGATGGGAGGGGCTGGGGGGGGCAGGAGGAGTCACGTGGGGCTGGGGGGGGTCGTATGGGGGGGCTTGCGGGAGGGAGAAGGGGGGGCGGGGGGGGAGTAGGGGGGGGGGAGGGGCACCCTATGGGGCAGAAGGGGGGGGTCCCGGGGGGGGGGGGGGTGGCACCCCTGGGGGTGCTCCATGGGGCGAGGGTCCCTAATTGGGGGGGGCACCCTATGGGGCAGAAAAGGGGTGGGGCCCTGGGGGGGGGGGGTACCCTATGGGGCGGGGTGGGGTCCCTAGGGGGGGGCACCCTATAGGGTAGAAAGGGGGTCCCTAGTGTGGGGGGGGGGCACCCTATGGGGCAGAAAGGGGGGGGGGGGAGGTCCCGAAGGGGGGGCAGCCTATAGGGCGGGGTGGGGGGGTCCTTGGGGGAGCAGCACCCTATGGGGCAGAGGGGGTCCCTGGGGGGGGGAGGGGTCACCCTATGCAGCAGGGAGGGGGGTCCCTAATGGGGGGGGGGGCACCCTATGGGGCAGAAAGGGGGGGGTCCTGGAGGGGGGGGGGCACTTTATGGGGCAGAGGGGGGTCCCTAGTTGAGGGGGCACCCTATGGGGTGTGGGGGGTGCTCCCTAGTGTGTGTGGGGGCACCCTATGGGCAGAAGGGGCGTTTCCTGGGGGGGGGGGGGGGGGGCACCCTATGGGGCAGAAGGGGGGTCCCTAGTTGAGGGGGCACCCTATGGGGTGTGGGGGGGTGTTCCCTAGTGGGGGGGGGGGGGGCACCCTATGGGGCAGAGGGGGGGGGTCCCTAGTTGAGGGGGCACCCTATGGGGTTGTGGGGGGTTGCTCCCTAGTGTGGGGGGGGCACCCTATGGGGCAGAAGGGGCGTTCCTGGGGGGGGGCACCCTATGAGGCAGAAGGGGAGTTCCTGAGGGGGGGGGGGCACCCTATGGGGCAGAGGGGGGTCCCTAGTTGAGGGGGCACCCTATGGGGTGTGGGGGGGTGCTCCCTAGTGGGGGGGGGCACCCTATGGGGTGTGGGGGGGGTGTTCCCTAGTGTGTGGGGGGGGCACCCTATGGGGCAGAGGGGGGGTCCCTAGTTGAGGGGTCACCCTATGGGGTAGAAAGGGGGTTTCTAGTGGGGGGGGCACCCTGTGGGGCAGAGTGGGGGGGGGTCCCTGGGGAGCAGCACCTATGGGGCAAAGGAGGGTCCCTGGGGGTGGGTCATCACCCTATGGGGCGGGGGGGGGCTTCTATGTGGGGGGGCACCCTATAGGCTGGGGGGTCCCTAGCGAGAGGGCACCCTATGTGGCAGAAGGGGGGGGTCCCTTGGGGGGGCGGGAGGGGTCACCCTATGCGGCAGGGAGGGGGGTCCCTGGGTGGGGGCACCCTATGGGGCGGGGAGGGGGGGGACCCTGGGCAGCAGCACCCTATGGGCCAGGGGGTCCCTAGTGGGGGGGGGGAGGGGGGCACCGTATGGGGCAGAAAGGGGGTCCCTGGTGGCGGGGGCACCCTATGGGGGGGGGGGGGGGTGTCCCTAGTTGAGGCGGCACCCCTATGGGTAGAAAGGGGGTCCCTAGTGGGGGGGGGCACCTATGGGGCGGGGAGGGGGGGGGACCCTGGGGAGCAGCACCCTATGGGCCAGGGGGTCCCTGGGCGGGGGCACCCTATGGGGGGGGGGAAACACCCTATGGGGCAGAGGGGGGTCCCTAGTTGAGGGGGCACCCTATAGGGTGTGGGGGGGGTGTTCCCTAGCGGGGGGGGGGTACCCTATGGGGCAGAAGGGGGTTCCTGAGGGGGGGGGGCACCCTATGGGGCTGAGAGGGGGCCCCGGGGGGAGGGGGCAGCACCCTATAGGGCAAAGGGGGGGCACCCCATGAGGGGAGGGGTGGGGTCACTTGTGGGGGACCTGCCCCCTGGGACCCCCCCACCCCCACCCCCCGTGACGCTCACCTGGGTCCCTGCGACCGGATCCCCGGGTCCCCTGGGAACCACGGGGGGGGGGGGGGGGGGGGCTCCCTCCCCCACCCCCCACCCCCGAGCCCCTCCCCCCCCCGCAATCCTGGCTCACCCCCCCCTTTCTGGGTGCCCCTGCCCCCCCCTCCCCCAAAAGCCACCCTAATCCCCCCCTCCCCCCCCATCGTGGTGCCCCCCCCTCACCAGGGTCCCTCCCCACCCCCCCTTCCCCCCCCCCATCCCCAGATGTCCTCCCCCCCTGGTGCCCCCCCCTTCCTCCTTTCTGGGTGCCGCCCCCTTCTGGGTGCCCCCCCCCCTCCCTCATCCTCCCCCGCTCCTCACCCGGTTCCCCCCCCCCTTCTGGGTGCCCCCCCCCCTCATCCTGGTGCCCCCCAATTCGCCCCCCCCCCCCTTCATCTGGTTTCCCCCTCCCCCCTTTTCTGGGTGCCCCCCCCCATTCATCGGCGTGTCCCCCCACCTTTCTGCCCCCACTCCCCCCTTTCTGGGTGCCCCCTCCCCCATTCTGGGTTCCCCCCCATTCATCCTGGGTGTCCCCCCCCTTTCAGGGACACCCCCCCTCCCCAATTCCTCCCTCAGGTCCCCCCTCCCCTTTCTGGGTGCCCCCCAAACCCCACCATGGTGCCCCTCCCATCCCTCCCCCTCCTTTCAGGGTGCCCCCCCATCCCCCTCCCCCCCTCCCCCCCACTCACCCTGGGTGCCCCCCCCTCCAGGGTTATCCCCCCCCCCCCCTCCCCCATCCTGGGTGCTCCCTCTCCCTTTTGCTCCCCCTCCCTCCCAGCTCCTGGGGGGGTCCAGATGTGGGGCTGAGCCCTCACCCCCCCTCCTCCGAATTGGGGGGGGGGGGGGGAGGGCAGCTTAATCCCCCCCTTCCAGCTGTTGGAGTTGGATAATCCGGATGCTCGGCTGCTGCCGGAGGGGGGGGGGGACAGGGGGGGGACACGTGGGGACAATGCGGGGGGAGGGGGGGACATTGAAAGGGGTGGGGGGACTTTGGGAGGGGGTCAATGGAGGGCTGTGGGGTCAATGGAAGGGGCTGTGGGGTCAATGGGGGTCAATGAGGGGCCTGTGGGGTCAATGGGGGAGCTGTGGGGTCAATGGGGTTCTATGGGGTCAATGGGGGAGCTGTGGGGTCAGTGGGGGAGCTGTGGGGGAGCTATGGGGTCAATGGGGGCTGTGGGGTCAATGGGGGAGCTGTGGGGTCAGTGGGGGGCTGTGGGGGAGCTGTGGGGGTCAGTGGGGGGCTGTGGGGTCAATGGGGGCCTATAGGGGAGCTATGGGGTCAATGGGGGTCAATGGGGGGCTGTGGGGTCAATGGGGAGCTGTGGGGTCAATGGGGGAGCTGTGGGGGAGCTATGGGGTCAGTGGGGGGCTGTGGGGTCAATGGGGGGCTGTGGGGTCAGTGGGGGGCTGTGGGGGAGCTGTGGGGTCAATGGGGAGCTGTGGGGTCAATGGGGGCCTATAGGGGAGCTATGGGGTCAATGGGGGGCTATGGGGTCAATTAAGGGCCTGTGGGGTCAATGGGGGTCAATGAGGGCTGTGGAGTCAATGGGGGGCTGTGTGGTCAGTGGGGGTCAATGGGGGAGCTATGGGGTCAATGGGGGGCTGTGGGGTCAATGGGGCCTATAGGGGAGCTGTGGGGTCAATGGGGGAGCTGTGGGGTCAATTAAGGGTCTGTGGGGTCAATGGGGGTCAATGGGGGGCTGTGGAGTCAATGGGGGGCTGTGTGGTCAGTGGGGGTCAATGGGGGAGCTGTGGGGTCAATGGGGAGCTGTGGGGTCAGTGGGGGTCAATGGGGAGCTATGGGGTCAATGGGGGGCTGTGGGGTCAATGGGGAGCTGTGGGGTCAATGGGGGAGCTGTGGGGTCAATGGGGGCTTTGGGGGACCTATGGGGTCAATGGGGGGCTGTGGGGTCGATTAAGGGCCTGTGGGGTCAATGGGGGGCTGTGGGGTCAATGGTGGGCTGTGGGGTCAGTGGGGGGCTATGGGGGAGCTGTGGGGTCAACGGGGGGCTGTGGGGTCAACGGGGGGCTGTGGGGTCAATGGGGGAGCTGTGGGGTCAATGGGGGAGCTGTGGGGTCAATGAAGGGCCTATGGGTCAAAGGGGTTCTATGGGTCAATAAGGGAGCTATGGGGTCAATGGGGGCTGTGGGGTCAATGGGGTTCTATGGGGTCAATGGGGCTCTATTGGGTCAGTTGGGGGGCTGTGGGGTCAATGGGGGGCTATGGGGGATCTATGGGGTCAATGGGGGGCTGTGAGGTCAATGGGGGGGCTATGGGGTCAAAGGGGTTCTATGGGGTCAATGAGGGGGCTATGGGGTCAATGGGGGGCTGTGGGGGGCTATGGGGGGCTGTGGGGGCTATGGGGGGGTGGGTCAATGAGGGGCTATGGGGTCAAAGGGGGTCAATGGAGGGGGCTGTGGGGCCAATGGGGAGCTGTGGGGTCAACGGGGGACCTATGGGGTCAAAGGGGTTCTATGGGGTCAATAAGGGAGCTATGGGGTCAATGGGAGAGCTGTGGGGTCTATGGAGGAGCTATGGGTCAATGGGGGTCTATGTAGGGGTGTGGGGTCAATGGGGGAGCTATGGGGTCAATGGGGGTCTATGTAGGGGTGTGGGGTCAATGGGGGAGCTATGGGGTCAATGGGGGAGCTGTGGGGTCAATGGGGGAGCTATGGGGTCAATGGGGGTCTATGTAGGGGTGTGGGGTCAATGGGGGAGCTATGGGGTCAATGGGGGTCTATGTAGGGCTGTGGGGTCAGTGGGGGGCTGTGGGGTCAATGGGGGAGCTATGGGGTCAATGGGGGTCTATGTAGGGGTGTGGGGTCAATGGGGGAGCTATGGGGTCAATGGGGGTCTATGTAGGGGTGTGGGGTCAGTGGGGGGCTGTGGGGTCAATGGGGGAGCTATGGGGTCAATGGGGGTCTATGTAGGGGTGTGGGGTCAGTGGGGGGCTGTGGGGTCAATGGGGGGCTGTGGGGTCACTGGGGGGCTATGGGGGAGCTACGGGGTCATTGGGGGGCTGTGGGGTCAATGAGGGGCTGTGGGGGAGCCGTGGGGTCAATTGAGGGGGCTGTGGGGTCAATGGGGGTCTTATGGGGGAGCTATGGGGTCAATGGGGGGCTGTGGGGTCAATGGGGTGTCAATGAGGGGTTCTATGGGGTCATTGGGGGGCTGTGGGGTCAATGGGTCAAAGGGGGAGCTATGGGGTCAATGAGGGGGGGCTGTGGGGTCACTGGGGGTCAATGGGAGGGGCATTGCACCCATAGCATCCATAGCTCCCCCTCCTTGGCCCCCCGTCCTTCGTAGCCCCTCCCCCTCCTTGGCCCCCCTCCTCAGTAGCCCCTCCCCCTCATTAACCCCCCCCCCCGCACCCATAGCCCCCCCATAGCCCCCTCACACCACCCATAGCCCCTCCCCCTCCTTGGCCCCTCCCCCTCAGTAGCCCCTCCCCCTCCGTAGCCCCTCCCCCCTCCGTAGCCCCCCCCAGCACCCATAGCCCCCCATAGCCCCCCATAGGCCCCCCCATAGCCCCCTCACAGCCCCTCACAGCCCCCATAGCCCCTCCCCCTCCGTAGCCCCTCCCTCCCGTAGCCCCCCCAACACCATAGCCCCCCCATAGCCCCCTCACAGCAACCATAGCCCCTCCCCGTCCTTGGCCCCTCCCCCCTCCGTAGCCCCTCCCCCCTCCGTAGCCCCTCCCCCCTCCGTAGCCCCCCCTGCACCCATAGCCCCCCATAGCCCCCCATAGCCCCCCATAGGCCCCCCCATAGCCCCCTCACAGCCCCCTCACAGCCCCCATAGCCCCTCCCCCTCCGTAGCCCCTCCCCCTCCTTGGCTCCCCTCCTCAGTAGCCCCTCCCCTCCGTAGCCCTCCCCCTCCGTAGCCCCTCCCCCTCCGTAGCCCTCCCCCTCCGTAGCCCCTCCCCCCATAGCCCCCCCATAGGCCCCCCGATAGCACCACAGCCCCTCACAGCCCTCATAGCCCCTCCC